>CATIWR010431816.1:0-18620 GCA_949677035.1 Omphalea diandra | reverse complement strand
TATATATATATATATATATATATATATATATATTTTATTTTACCACTAGATGTTGTTGCAAGCACAAAGACATTTCTAATAGCTTTTATTTTAGCACTATAACAGTTTTTATTTTTGCTTTATTCCAATTGTATTGCTTATATTGCATTGCATGTATATGAGATGGTAATCTAAACCACTTTTTATGCTTATATTGCATTGCATGTATATGAGATGGTAAACTGAACAAATTTTTATACTCTGTAAGTGTGAAAAATCAAATGTTGTAATTTTAAAAGTATCTAGAAAAAAGTATTTTTGCATTCATTATTATTTCTTATCAATTAAAAATGAAAAAAAAAATATTAGCTATTCATGAATTATTTTTAAGTATGTGAATATGTATTCATGTTCCTTCGATTTTTTAGGACTAGCAATAAATTCTTCAAAAGATGAGATCATAAAAAAAAAAAAAAAAAAATTCATGTAATAATTTATGAAGTGATTTTGTGGGAAGTTCAATGATACTATATAAACTATTTCTCATCATCTTATTGTTTATGTTGTTTGAGCTTGCTGGACTTTATTACTTGTTAATGAGTCCAAAGTCAAAATCTAACATTTTATGTATTTTAAGGATTGCAAGTACAAAGCTGATATAAATTTTTCTGGATAATATAATTATACATTAAAATTTTTTTATTGCTTTATGTAGTAATTTTGAATTTTAAAGTAATTCTTACTATTTTCTCAACAATTTTAAATATATTTTTATTTAATTAAGGATTTTTGTCATTTCATATGGGACAATTTGATATTCATTCCTATATATATAGAGTATGATGTTTATTTTATTTGATTGTATTAATATTAAGAAACTTATTGAATTCTTAATAAGTCTTCTATTTGGCTCTTAATCATTAGTTCCAGCCATGAGTGAGTTATTATGATTCTTTCTTCTTTTGTTTTTTAATCATTTATTAGTATTTTATTTTTTTAGTGTTCGTGCACATATTTTATTTCAAATTAATGTATTGTATATTATTCATTCATAAATAATAAATTATCCATATTTTTTTATAATATATATGGACACTTACATTTCTTTTAGGTTTTTATTTTGATTGTTCTATTTCTTAATAATTTAAAAAAACAACAATTAAAATATTGATTTTCCAATAAGATACTACTGCAACGGCAGTGGTGATAATTTCTCACAGATCAAAATCTGCCAAAAATAACATGAACTTATCTAATCTAAAATTGAACCAACTCAAAGTTTACTTGATCCAACTCATGTATCAGTCCAATCGATCTAATTTAAATTATTTAAAATAATTAAAATTTTATTTTAAAAAATCAAAATTAAAAGTGATCCTACCCAACTCAAAACCCGAAAATTACCTGAATTTCATTCTGCACCTTTGACCCTACCCAACCCTTAACTCAAAGTGACTCCGTTAGAGAAAAGACATGACTCGAACCAAACTCACCCACCCAACCCATTTGCCACCTCTAAAATAATGAATAATTATAAGATATTATATATTTATATATAATTTTTTTAAGTGAAAACAAATGACTAGTATGTATGTGTATATATATATATATATATATATATATATAGAGAGAGAGAGAGAGCAAAAAATAAATTATAGCCCTTGTGCGATGAGCAGGTTAGAAACTAGTGAGATAACTAATTTGAAAATTAAAATGCAATCAATCAATAACCAAAAACTAGTTAGAGAACATAGCCAAAAAAACGAAATGAAAATAATATAAAAAAAAGTTTACTAAGATTGATAGTGGATAAGATTATATCACCTAAGATGCTTAATAACATACATTTAAAAGCACGCATGGAATGAAAATTCTGGTCTAAATCAGGTGAAGATAATTGCAAAGTAATATAAGCTGTTTCAGCTTTTGAAATTCCCCAACTTGCCTCAGTTTAAGTTAATTCAGGGTTAAGCTGTGGCAGAATAACAATTTTGTTGCAAGGAAATAACAAGTCTTGCAAGGAGCTTACTGGCCTAGTGATGAGCACAATGCATGCAGAAATCATATGCATACAAGTACATCTGTATCAAATCATTGTGCATCTCTGTCAGACCCTCAACCCAAATGGATACATGTTGTTAGAGATATTGCTAATGGAACTTTATAACACCAAAAAACTGCTTGCAGAAATTCTACTCTAATCTATAAAGTTGATAAAAATAATAAAAATAAAAAAGCGATAAAACTAGAATACTTAATCTACTTACTCTTTAGGAACTCGTCATATTTATCAGTTTCATAAGCTTCATTGTTGAAATATTTGACAGTCTGGAAATTGAAAATAGATACTCAAGAGACAAAAATTTAAAAAAAAAAAAAAATCAAAGGCATTGAAAACTAGATAATGAAAAAAGAACATAAATGAGATATTAAAATCTCACTTCGTAATTGATTTGCGAGTCAATTTCTCTTGTACTAGCATCATTATCAGCTTTATTCATGGCCTTCCTAAACTTGGTTCGCCACTGGAAATGACAAAGGAAAGTTAACACAATATTAACTGATACAGAAAGTTTTACTAACTTAAGAAATAGGGGAACAGAAATGAAGGAAGCCCATTACAGTCCCTCCTTCACCTGCAAAAAAATAAAATCTGAAACCATACAGGCACATGCTTTTCACCCTATGGAATGCAACTACATGAGAATAAAGTTTTTTTTATTCATTCCATAAATAGAATGAAGTTACTATAACAAATTATCATTAATTATTTAATTTTCTCAAGAGCCAAAATATGAACAAAATGGAATGATGTCCATTTCCATTCCATTTCGAATTTTTAGGACACTCCTAAAAACCCATGGTACATGATTGAAGATAGCTCTATAATGCATAGTTGCGAAAGAAAACAAAACCACACCTGTACCCAGTAATTCATAAGAGCCTACAAGCATACAGTAATAATTGAGAGAAGATTACCTGTGTCACAAACAAGGTGAAAACAACATATGCAGCAACTGAAAGCGAAGTGATCTATGCAAAAGGGGCCCCAATTTTGTATGCCAAAATACCTGATACCATTGATATCTGAAAAGAAGCATGTCAAAACCCTATTGGAAAAAGATCAGAAGCAAGCAAAAGCATGTGTTAAGACATGTAATTTTGATAGCTTACGTCCAAGAAATTGAAGGGCATATATTAAATATCAAGTATCAAAATCACAGACAACTGCAATGCCTACCATAAACAGCAGAAGGCAAAATGAACTAAATCTATCATGCAATGTTGCTCAAAAAGTAAAAGGCAGAGTCATACCTCTAAGATAGTTAGTACAACATTGAACACCATTGTTGAAAGAATAAAATTTATAGCACGGTTACCACGAACAATTATTCTATTTAATGCACCAGTTTCTCGACTGCAAAGAGCATAACCAAGTGCAAAAATGATAATAAGCTGATTGTTAAAAGTAGCTTAGATTCAACAGAAGCAATATAAATTATTTTACATCATGGTTTGCTGAGGCAAATACCTAAGATGATAGCGGAGGTCCAAGTCATGCAAATGCGCAAACACCTACACATTCAAATTACAGTCATGTTAAGCAAAATGCAAGGAACAGGAAGAGACAACATCATAAGAAGAACAAGCATCTTAAGCAGGAAGGAAGAATTAGAACATAGGTATAATTTATACTCACCTTCCTAGACACTTGACGGGTTGTTCGCAAAGCTACCTTAGAGAACACAGCAGTCCTCAATTCTGCCAGAATAAAGTTTCACCCAAATATAAGAACTACAAACACTAAGTCAAAGCAGAAATAATAATAACGATGATGATGGTAGTGCTGGTGGTGATGGTGATAATAATAAACACAAATGAAAAAAGTATACTATCAAATTACACAAACAAGAAAAATACCATTGAAAGCAGAAGCACCGGAATGGGCAATGCCCTATCCAGTGAGAACAGATGCAGGGGTAGCAAAAAGAGCAATGAGATTAGAATTAGCAGCAATAAAAGAAGCAAGGGCAGTAGCATTGCCAGTAGCTGTAGTCAGCCAATCAACAGCAAGCTTAAAGAGGAAAGGGACCTGAACATTCAAGATCTTAGCCCCAACAAGAAACGCAAGGGCAGCGATTACCCTCAAACGAAATTCAAAGTTTTCTTTCATCCACAGGTAACTGACAAGAGTTCGAAGAATTTTCATGTCAGCAACTTGTTTCTGCTCTAATTAGCTGTAGCAATCGATAATGATTTGGCTCCATCGCCCTGATTAGCATTTCCAGCAGAGCTTGAGAAAAATACTAGCCCATTCAACAATGCGCTCTGTTCAAACACAAACGCAAAATTTATTAGGCAAAATTAACTGAAAGAAAGGAAAGAAAAAAGAGCTTTTTAACGATGCTGAACAAACCACTGGCTTCCGGGAAGAAGCAGCAGACGAATCGGCAAGGAAAGCATTGAGATTGAGACGTCCAGCGCAGCCACAAACTCTGAGATGATTCTTCCATGAAGATCGAGTGGTGAAGTATGATCTATTCCTGTTGCTGCTTTTGTTGTTGGATATTAAGAGAAGAAAATTAACCTCTGCTGCTGCTGCACCTAAGAGGAGGAGAATGAGAATCGAATATAGGCTTGCGGTGGAGGTAGACTTCACGAGCCCTAAACCTACACCACTCGGATGCTCCTATCATACTTCGTCTAGTTCTTATCGATATCTATGGAGAAGAGCGGCGGTTGCAGACTCTGAGATTGGGGATTTAGCTCGTTTTACTGTTACCACGACGGCTTCAGCTCCCGGCGGCCAACACCCAAACTGTTAGGCCAATCAGTTATCCATGTTATTCTACTCCGCAGGCTCTCATTTATTTTTATCATTTATTAAATTAATTTTTCTCATTCTATAGTTTCACAATTTCGTTTCCCTGTATTTAACCGGAAATTTGTACACATTCGTTTTATAAGTGGAATGGCCATCGTCGTTCCATTCTATTGCCGATCCGTAGCGTATCTGGTCCAATCCAATGTGAATGAATCGAATAGTACCCATCTCTGCAGAGAGAAGCACACGCTGCATCCATTTTTGGCTAGAGAAATTTATACCCCACATGTGATAAAATTACATTATAATACATTCATATTTACTTTTTTACATTATATTTAATTTTTTTATAATTTTACAATTATTATACGGTTTGCCTTATTGATAAAAAAAAAACATTTTTTTTTAATCTATTTACTTATTCTATAAAAAATAAAGAAAAATATGAAGATGAAGATGAAAATAATACAAAAAAAAACTTTTTTTTTCTTTTCTCCTCTCTAAAGAATAGTAAAAAAAATATAGAAACGTGTGAGCTTTTATTTTTGTTTTTTAAGATTTAATAATTATTTTTGTTATTTAAAATAAAAAATCATGAATTTTTATATATTATAGATGAAAAATAGTAAACAAATAAATATTTTTGAGCTAAAAATCAGTTATAAAAAGAGAAAATCGTGTTTGTTAAAAATTAAAAATGATATCTACGTTCTAATTATTTTTTTTCTTTCTTTTGTTTATCGATGGTTACATGAACTAAAAGTAAATATAAAATAAACCTAAAATAAATATTTTTCTAAAAATTGGTTTATGTACTTAATTTTTAAAAATTTTAAACTGATAAATCTAAAATAAAAGTAAATAAAATAAAATAAATATTTTATTATGCATAAATATATGTTACTTGATGTTATTAGAAAAAAATATTTATAAATCAGTACTAAACCAAAATAAACTAGTAATAAATCATTTATAAATATTTTACAATGTAATAAGAACTAAACAAAAACATTGTCTCAAAAGTAAATTCAAAATAAACTATCTGTAAATTAGTAATAAACAATTTGTAAACCAGTAACAAAAATAAATAAATAATAAACTATTTGTAAACATTTTACGGTGTAAGAAGAATTATCAGTAATAAACTAAAAATAAACTAGTAATAAACTATTTACAAACATTTTATAGTGTAAAAAGAATTAAACGCAAATATCGTCATCAATCTCCAATAATTTAATTTTTCTATCTTTTATTACTAGTTTTGAGCTCAAATATATTCATTTTTAACTGTTTTTCATCCAAAATATATCAAAACTCATGATTTTTTTATTCTAAACAATAAAACAAGCATTAAAAATTATATTAAATTTGTTTTTAAAGTGAGAAACATATATAATGGAGAATTTTCTCTCTTTAAAACAGATCGATAAATTTACAATTATGTGTGAAAAAGAATGTCTATTTTATTAATTTTGATCCATCAAAAAACGTGAATAAACTTGAAAATGATTTTTATGTATCAAGAAATGTGAATGAACTTAATAAAAATATATATATTTGAGAAGAAAGTGAAAGAATAGATTTGAATATGTTTTTTTAGTGAAAGATGAAGAAATTATAATAAGATACATTGATTATGCTGCAAGATCAATTTGAAAATGTTATTTGTTGATTTGATGACAACTTAATGTTGACTCCAATTACTCCAAAAACTCCATTGTTTGCATTGTTTGGCCTAGAAGAAGAGCATAAATTTGCGATATTCTATTGAAAGTTGGTATTTTTAGGATTTAGTATTGCTTAAGGTAAAATTGTGAGTGATTTTTAATTTTTAGGCATTCCTATCTATTTTCCATCTTTTTATATAATTGAGTCCTGTAAGATTTCAACGTTAGTACTATTTTTGGAAAAAAAATGGAGGGAAAAAAGAAAGAATAGAAAAAGAATAGGAAAATAGGAAAGTTTCTTTCTTTATTTTATTTAGAAATGAAATAAGGAGAAAAAAAAGGTGGGAAATTTTTATTACTTGAAAAATTGTGGAAAATAAGAAAAGAAAGTTTGTTAAATTAAAATTACTATTTTATTCTTCATATTAACTTAAACATAATATAAGTTCAATGTGAATTTAAGCTTCATTTATTAATATTTTCAACATTTTTCATAGTTTGATGTAGTTGGGAAAATTGTTCACTCCATGTTATTCTACTACACATGCCATCGTTTATTTTTGTTATTTATTAAATTAATTTTTCTTATTCTACATTTTCACAAATTCTTTTCCATGTATTTAAATGCAATTTTGCTTCACATTCGGTTTATAATTGGAATGACCATCTTCATTGCATTCCATTACTAATTCGTCGAATATATAGCCTAATCCAATTTTAACGAATTGAATATATTCATTTTCTTACATGATTGAGTCCTATAAGATTTCGATATTAACATTATGTTTGGAAAAAATTGGATAAGAAAAGAAAAAATAGAGAAAGAAAACTGGAGAAAATAATTTAAAAAATAGGAAAAGTTTTTTTTTCTCTATTTTATTTAGAAAAGTGTAGAAATAAAGGGAAAAAAAAGGAAAAAATGTTTTCCTTTGTTTATTATTATTTTACTCTTCATATTAACTTTAAAAAAAATACAAGTTTAATATGAATTTAACTTTCATTTGTTTCATGAAAAATATTTTTTTAAAAAATATTTCTTGCACTTTTTGGTTTGGTGCATCTAGAAAAAATCGTCATTGGGAAGACATAAAAATGCATAATTTAATTGTGGTGAAATTTCTCCTATTTTGTGCTTTTATTTCCAATTTTAATTGAATTTTATATTTAGAAATTTAAATTTGATATTTCAAGCGTATTAGAGTTGAAAAAGAAAGATTAGACATCAATTTGCAAGAATTCTTGAATTTTGAGGCAAAAAAAAGGTGAAGTGCAATTTGCAGTAGAAGATTTGCAAGGTTAAGGCATGAGCATGACTTGTCAATCTGCGATTAATGAATTTAGAAGAGTAAGAAAATAATTTTTAGTCTGATTTTTTTTTTATATATAAAAGATCTTAACTTACTTAGGAATTTGACTTAGAAAATTTACCCTAAATTTAGATCTTCTTTTGATATTTTCTAAAACCATTTAGAAAGCCAATTTCACTAAAAAATTTTGGAACATATTTGAGAGAATTTTGAGGGATGTTTTTGATGTTATAAATATGAGTCTTTTCTCTTACAAGGAAGGGAGAAGAAACATAAAGAACAAGAGGAGAGGGCAACCAATCTTAATGGAAGAGATTTTTTTTTTTCCATTGAACTCATAATTCTATATCTTTTTCTTCTTATTTCTAGTTTTCTTTCTTTGTTCATGAGCAAATTTTCTTGTAACTAAGACTATGAATAGTTTTATCATAACAATGAATTGATTTTTATTTTATTTAATCAAGATATTTTTATTTTCATATTGTCCATAAATTATTGTGATTAATGCTATTAAAAGTTTGATCACCTCTTGATTGATGTAGTTTATGAGAATGAATTGGGAAAAATTTTGCATAATTGACTAAATAATTCATGGTGTTAATTGAATGGTATATAAGAATATATATACATGATTCATCTAATTTTACAAGTAATTCACAGAGTTTATTGCATTTTCTATTTCGAGAACTCTATAGAGAGATTTAAGAGTTACTTGATAAGAGTGAAGCTAATATATCTCAGGAGGAATACTAAGTAATTTTAGGAAAAATCTCAACTTATGAAAACAATAAATTATATTGATTGAATTTAATTAATTGAAATCCATTAGAATAGATAGGTGGACTAAAAATTTTAGCTCTTTAAATTTGATTGTTGCAACTTTAATTGTTTGTTGTTTTCCTTTTATTTGTTTTTAGTTTTTAAATTTCCTTAGTTTATTTATTTTGAATTTTCATGATTTAACTACTCTTTTAAATTTGATTGTCTAAATAATCAAAAATTAACTATAGTTTAAGTACTTATTTTATTAAATTATCACGAGAACAATATCTTTTAACTACTTGATAATTAGTGCACTTATTAGGATCTTTCAAATTTCAACTATCAGTCACTCCAAGTTATTTTACTACATAGGCTACCCTTTATTTTTATCATTTATTAAATTCAATTTTTCTTATTACAATTTCACAATTTATTTTCCCTATATTTAACCAAAATTTTGCTACACATTCAATTTATAATTGGAATGGCCATCTTCGTTGTATTCCATTATCGAACCATCATGCATCTAGCTCAATCCAATTTGAATGAATTAAACATTATCCATCTTTTTGTATAATTAGATCTTGTAAGATATCATATTAACACTATATTTGGGATAAAAAAAAATGGAAAAAGAAAGAATATGAAAAGAAAACTTAGAAAAAGAATGGAAAAAATAAGAAAAGTTTTTTCTCTAAGAAAAGTAGAGAAATAAGAAAAAAAAGGTGGGAAAAACTTTTTTCTTTGTTTGAAAAATAATAAAAATGTAAAATTACTATTTTACTTTTCATGTTAACTTAAAAAATACAAGTTTAATATGAATTTCGGCTCCATTTGTTTTGCAAAAAATTTTTTAAAAAAATATCTTTTTCATTTTCTTTTATTTTGTGTACCCAGAAAAATTAGTCAACAAAAAATATTTTCTTAATACAAAACAACTAAGTTATTTATTCAAAACAATAACTTTCCATTTTGAAAAAGAAAAAGTCATCTAATGACACCCATCATTAATAATCGTCAACTGGCTATGGTCGTCAATGATAGATAAGACACAAAATTTTCATTTTTTATGTATTTTTTCTTACACTGAACAATACATGGTATAAATATGACTTATTTATGGTCAAAATTTTGTTATAATCTTATAAATAAAAAGAAAAGTAATATTTTCATAATATATTTCAATCATCAAAAAATATGTTGCTTGAAAAATATTTTTTAAAGAAAATATTTTTTTCAAACAAATTATTTTCCACGAAACAGTCTTAAAATGTATTAAAATTTTCATAATTATTCTTACTAATCTAAATAAATTTTTTTGTATGAATGTAGAGGGTTTTCTAAAAACCGACTAAATCGATTGATTTTTTAAAATTTTAATTAACTCATTTATGTTCGATTTTAAGATAAAAAATTTTAATTAAATCAACCAAATCAAATTTATTTACTATTAAATTAAAATAAATTTAGATTAAATCAAATAAAGATGAATGATACTGTTTAAATTGCATTATTTGTATTAAAAATTTATAGAAATTGATTTAAAATATATTATCATTATTATTTATATTAAAGTTATTTTAAAAATTTTAGTTTAAATTGAATTGAACTATAATTAAATTGAATCAAATCAGTTCAGTTCAATTTGATTTATAATTTTATTATATTCAATTCAGTTTATATTTTTTTCAAAATTCAGAATTTTTTGTTTTATTCAGTCAATAGTTTGGTTCAAATAGAATCAAATGGGATTGAACTAATCAAAATAAAAAAAAAATGAATTTTAGAAAAATATAAACCAAATTGATCAAAATAAATTTACAAACAGAATAAAATCAAACCAATTTTGTTTAGTTAATTACAGTTCGATCCAATTTTAAATTGAATATTTTAAAAACTAATTTTTAATATAGATAATAACTTTTATAATATATTTTAAATATAAATAATATGTTTTAATAAATTTTTATATATTTTTAGTATAAATAATAAATTGTAAATAGAATTTAATCATTTTAATTTGATTTAATATAAGTTCAATCTATTTTGATTTAATTTTAAATATGATTCGGTTTGATTCAACTGAAATTTTTTTATCTAAAATTAAGTTCAACTAAATAAATTAAAATATTTTTAAAAATAAATCGAACTAAATCAAAATTAAATTGAATCAAATCCATCAAACTGATTTGGTTCTATCAATTTTTCATTTTTCACCAATTAGACCATTAATTTTAGGTTTTAATTTTACAAAATAAGCTTGAATTCAATTTAATTAAGGCTCCATTTATTTCATATTAAATATTTTTCTTATTTTCTAATATTTGGCACGTTTAGGAAAATTAATCAACAAAAAATATTTTTCAAGATAATGAAAACTAAATCATTTTTAAGAAAAAATATTTCATGTTTTCAAAAGAGAAAGCCATTTTTTGGATTTTGATAAACTCATTTAAATAAAAAATAAATAATAATATGAAGATAAAAATGTTTAGAGTCTAAACTTTATTATAATATTATGAATAAAAAAATTAATATTTTATAATGTATTCAAAACACTAATATGTTTCTAGAAAATACTTCATGAAAAATATTTTTCATAGACAAGTTATATTTCATAAAATAAATGGACTCTAAATATAATACATGCTAGTAATAAATTTGTGCATAATATGGTATAATTATAATAACAAATTTAATATTTATTTTTATCGAATAATTAGTTAATTAGTTGAATGACTAAAAATTAATATATATATATATATATATATATATATATATATATATATATAAAATAATTTAATCTTATTTTATAAGAATTTATTACCAAAAAATAAAAGAATAAAATACAAATTTTAATTATTAATATAATTTTTTGTTAAAAAAATGAAAGTTGTAGTTTTATTTTTTATTTTTTGGTTGGCTATTTTATTATATAGAAAACTAAATACTAGTTATTATAATGTGAAGAAATTTTTATATCGCTAAACTTCTTAAATTATTTTATGTGAAAATTTTTTTTATTTATTAAGCTTCATAAATTCTTTTATGTGAAAATTTTCTTATATTGTTAAATTTTTAAAATTATTTTTACATGAAGATTTTTCTATATTATTAAACTTTCTATTTTTTTATTAATTGAGAAAATTAAGTAATTAATTGTTAGTTTATTTGCCACATAATAAAATAAAAATATATTAAATTATCATTGATTAAAATATTATGTTGTTGATATAATTACTTGACAAATAGCAAACATTTTATTCAAAATTGAGTTTCAGATCAAAATTAATTTAATATATACTAATCACTAATTGAAGCATTGCGTGAACTGAAGTGTAAATATTTTATAAAATTAATAGCTAATCTGAATGTCACGCGATATAAGTATAGTAATAAATTTTAAATAAATTTAATATTTAATTTTAATAAATAATGAGTAAACTAATTGAAAAAATTAATTTGTAAATAATAATAATAATAATATCAATTCATCATTATTTTATAATATATTAATATTTTATTAAAATATATCTAATTAGACTTTTCAAGTAAATAAAAAAGTGACAATAAAGAATTATAATTAAAGTGATATAATAAATTTTAATGATAATATAATTATTTTAATAAAAATTATAATTTCACTTTTTTAAATTTGTCGGCTTTTTACTTCCTTTTATATTTTTATTTGCTATATACAAAACTAAATGTTTATTAATATCAAAGTTTTAAATAGGACTAATGTGAAGAATCTCTTCCTTTATTATCAATTTTTTTAAATTATTTTATGTGAATAATTTTTAATATTATTAAACATTCTATAATTTTTAGATTAATTATGGACACTGTGTTCTTAATTATTAGTTTATTTATCATATGATAAAATAAAAATATATTATATTACCACTTTTAATTAATGTAATAAATTTTAATACTCTCTCTGTTCCAAAAAGATTATCCACTATTTCTTTTTTAGATGTCCCAAAATATGTCTACTTTCATTAATTATTATTAAATTTCACTAATTTATTTAACCAATAAAGCAAATTTTTGTCTCATTAATTATAATTAAGGGTATAAATAAAATATATTATAAATTGTGAGTTGCCAATGCATGAAATGTAATTTTCTTAAATAATGTGAAAAATTACAAGTGACAACTTTTTTTAAGACAAATGAAGTAATAATATAATTATTTTAAATAAAATTATAATTTAGTGTATTTGTCAGTTATTAAAATAAAAAATATTAATCAAGCTTTACTCACGAAGTAAGGGTGGAGATTAGCCTCAGATAGTTATTCTCTTGTTGCTTGAGTCCTACAGGCCAAGTACTATCCAAAATCCTCTTTCTAGCATGCGTCTTTGGATCATTGTCCGAGTTTCACATGGAGAAGCATTTATGGGGCAAGACTTATTGTACTTAAGGGCTTGAAATAGTGTGTGGGCGATGGTTGTAAAATCTCAGTTTGGTAGGATAGGTGGCTTCCTAGGGCATCAATATTTCAAGTGATGTCTCCTTAGCAGATTTATCAAGAAATACCATTGTGGTTCTTATAAAGAAACAAACCTACATTTATTGAAAGATTGTTGCTAGGCGAAAGATGTTTGGTTTGGGAGCTTACTAGGTTTGAATGTGGGTGTTTTTTCTAAATCTTTTTTTTTTTGTGCTTGGTTTATTAAATTGCATGAGATTTTGAATGAGGATTGCTTTTTATTAGCTTGTATAATTTTGTGGGCTTTATGGTTTGCTAGAAACAAAAGGCATTTTGAACAAGTCAAATTTGATTAGCAACATATTAGGTATGGCTAGAAAGTGTTTGAGTGAATTCAAATAGCATAATATCAAAGAAACTGCAAGTCCTCCTTGTCATTTTGTGCGGTGGATCAAGCGTCCATCTAGTTTTGTTAAAATTAATTGTGACGATGGAGTTTGTAATGCAAATTTTTAAGGGGTTGAGAATCATTTGCAGGGATGAATTTGGATGAGTTTTACCTATTACATTAAAACATATTAAGCATAAACCATCAATTGGATTTGTGAAATATCAAGCTATTCTTTTCGGGTTGTAAATTGTTTTGAGTCAGGGGTGGACATTTATCATTATAAAAAGTGATTGTTAATTAGTTATCTCTTACTATCAATCACTGATAGCTGCTCAATAAACTTGGGAGCATTTCAAATGAGTGTCTTGATTTTTCTATCAAATTTCAATCCGCAGTTGGTCATTTTCAAGGCAAGTAAAAAGTGATTGTCAATTAGTTATCTCTTACTATCAATCTCTGATAGCTGCTACAATAAACTTGGGAGCATTTCATATGAGTGTCTTGATTTTTCTATCAAATTTCAATCCGCAGTTGGTCATTTTCAAGGCAAGAGGATATAAAGTTGCATACTATCTTGCCAAGAGAGCTTCTTCTCTTTGTCATTAATTTTAGGATAGTTATTTACTTATTAAAGTCTAGGAATTATTATCTTTATTTTGTTTTGTTTTGTTTATATATATATATATATATATATATATATATATATAGAGAGAGAGAGAGAGAGAGAGCTAGATTTGTTTTTGTAAGACTTAAAACTCGATTCTTAAGGGTCTCTCATAAATGAGGACTGCTTCCCCTAAGTGACGACTATAAAGAGATTAAATTTGATGAATGGTGACGATTTTAATGATATCATGATGATTAATTAGGATATAATTTAAGTTAGAAAGAAAGACTAATGGATATAAAGGTGAAAGATGTTAAGTCATAATAAAGAAGTAAGTGTAAGTTAAGATATGTAAGTAAATATATGTAAGAAATGATGATTAATGAATATGGTATTAGAGGTTTAATAATGAGAATATGTCAATATTATATGTGGAACAAGTTATGTCAAAGTACATGTTAAAAAGAAATGAGGAAGGATGGTGGAAGCTAAGGTATAAGCTAAGTTAGGTTCATGATCTTCAATGGCTACTAAGGTATGTAAGTATGCTTAATGTGTGATTAAGTGACATTTTAGTGAATTGTGCTAGATGTATTTTAGATTTTACAAAGTTGGTATTTTATGTGTCTTGAAGGAAGGAAGGAAGAGTTGGATAACTGCATAACGATCTTGTTTTAATGTTGTTGCATATGTTTGTTTAATGTGTGCCTATTGTACATTTAAATGACATGATATTGATGTGTTTGAGATAACCTTTAGATGTCTTAATTTGGTATATGAAGTATCTTAAAGGAAGGAATAAAATTTTAGAAGCAAATCTTCCAAAAGGTTAGAATGCTCTATTTGGACATTTTAATCTTTTCATACCCTTTTATCTTTAATTTTCGTCCTAAACACGGCTCTAACTCCATTTTTCATTAGTATTCATGCCTAAAAAATGTGTGTTAAGTGTATTTAAGAAAATGACAGAAGAGTAAAAACATAAGTTTATGAATTATAAGTTTCCTTTTTTGTGGACTTTTTCTTAAATACTCTATTTGAGCATTTTAGTCTTTTTACACCCATTCTCTTTATATTCTTCATAAACACGACTCCAAATCTAATTTCCTCAATTTTCATAATCTAAAATACACCAAAGCTCTCCCAAAAATCTTTCCTCCATCAATAGCTACCAAATTAAGTTAGGAGAATCAAGTTTGCTTATATATTTTTCTTCCATAATTTGTAACTTTCTCTGTTTTATTTCAAGTAAGTTATAATCTTTCATATTTTTTGTATACTTATTCTATGTTTGAATAAGTGTGTTTATAGTGTTTTTGAGCTTGATGGTGATGAAAGAGATGAAGTTTGATATAACTAAGGCATAAAAAGTGATGTTGTCTTCGAACGAAGATTTAGATGTGCTTGAAGTGTGTGGGTTATTTCTTTTAGTTCTTGATGATTGATGGTTTATTAAATCATAATTAGGATTCTAATATTTATATTTAAGAAGGAAATTAAGTTTAATTGGTACAACTTGGTTGAACTAAAGATAGTATTGATAAAGTATATAATTGGTGCTTTGGAAGGTGTTTATACATATGGATTGATTATATAAATTATTAATGATTATCGACTTCTTAAATATTGATTGACATTCTAAAATTCTTGTTTATGATTAAGACTTGAAGGATGTCTAACGCCTTAGTTATATTGAGTTAGATATTAATGTCTTAATAAGCTTATGAATGTAACTTATGTAAATGAGTCTTAATTGCAAGGATAATTAATATGGTTTAAGTTCCTTGATATTATTTAAGCTCTTAAATGTTGCATAGTATTATAAACTTGAGGTTTAGAGTTTTAGTAAAGTCTTGAAGGATGTCCTACATCCTAGTTGAGATGGAGGAGGTATTAATTTCTTAATGGGTTTTATGGATGTCTTTATGTATATTAATGGAAAACCCATATTTTACCCCTGCACTTTCATGTTTTTTAACAATTGCCTCTTGCACTTCCATTTTTCCACATTTAATTTCTGCACTTATTTTTGTATACAATTGCCCTTAATTTAACAAAGTATTATGTGTTTGATATGCACTCACTATTAAGTGAGAGTCATTGTTGTTGAATTCACTGATTTAACAAATGTGGCAAATGTTAAAAAATTAAAAGAAGTAAATATTTTTAAAACCAGAGGTTATTTTGATAATATAACAATTAAATCACTATTAGTTTACACTAGCATGATTAGATCTCTAAAACAAAGCAAAGAAAGGCATCCAAACTGTAACACCATTTGACATGAACCACCTACAACCATCGCCATAATCGTACTTGAAGAGTTGGAGCATACACACTCAAGCTGAAATCATAGACAATTGACAACCAAATCATGGCCTTAAAAGAGGTCCATGACTACCAATCAACATTCCATGAAATTGAAGCATTCTATATCTTCCACAACTGCCTAAACATCATCGCTTTACATAAGTACTTTTGGAGGGAGGACGAGGAAATCATCCACGCGTTTGAGTTCTTAAGGTTCGATTTAGCAACGGTGATTAAGGAAGAGAAAAAGAACAAGGAGAATGAGATTGGTGTTAGAGAAGTGAAGAGATGGATGGTGCAGATATTATGTTCATAGTAATATGATCACACATCGGCATTTGAAATCTTATAATTTGTTGGGTTCTCAAGTTGGTTGATTTTGGCCAAGTAATGATGTGGGTTTTTTTTTCTTAATTATTTTTTTATATGATTTTCAAGTAAGGATTGTATCTTTATTGTTGCTATATTGGAGAGGAAGAAGAAAGACTTAGATTTTGATGTTTATTGTGAGGTTACCTTATTAGTTGGATTAGATGTAGATAATGGATGCCTTTTAGGACAGACAAATAACACTGATATGTTTATCACTTTATATGTGTAGAATTGATTTGTTAAGAAAAGTGATGGTAATGTCAGTTGTTTACACTGTCAAATTAAGGGCAATTACATATGCAAATAAATGTGGATAAATAAAAGTGTAAAGGGCAATTGTTAAAAAGTATGAAAGTGTGATGGGGAAATATGGGTTTTTTTCTAAATTAATTATGTTTACAAAAAGAATTGATATTGAATTGAATTTCTTAATGATATTTGATACTCCAGACCTTACAATTAGAGTCATGTGAATAGAGGAGAAGTTTTTTGTCACAACCCTGTTTAGACCATGACCAGTGCTAGGGAGTGGGTAGACTTAAGACCTCCGAAACTTGCAGCAAGTATATTCCATTTATACTAGGCTAATCTTTAATTTATAAATGTTAAAGTTTTGCAATGATAGTAAATGACATCCACCATGATTCATGGTACACATTATTAATCCAATATTGAGAAAGATGCGTTCAATCCTACTATCCATACTAACATGACAAAATTGAATATAGTGCATAAATCCACAATATTTATCAATATACAATTCTTACTATACTAAACTACGAAGTTCTAGAATTTGAATAGGTTATGAATGAATATTGTATAATATGTTCACACAAATGAAGAATTGTAGAGCTGCCAAAAGTAATCTATCGAATTATCCATTACTTGAAAAATTAATTGAAACTGTCAGTTTCGTGAGTAAGATAATATTATATACTTCTATGACCTATTAAGTGAGCACACATTATTCATTAACAAGAATCATACATAGCAAATGTATAAACATTGAATAATGCATATATATATATATACATACAGACACACACACACATACACAACCCTATAATTCAATACTAATATTCATTAGGCTCTCTTATTCCAAATTGATTAGCATCAGAGTGAAAATTCAACTATAGTCGCTAACCAGTTCACTTATTCCAATGTATCATCACCTAGAGAGCAAATAGAGTGCTCATAATCTCATCATACCTAATATTTAAATGTTCTAAGCCCAAAGAGCAAGCTCAATCATGACACTATCACATCATAATATTTAAAATACTAAGCCTAGAGAGAGCAAGCTCGAACAAAATATTATCACATCATAATATATTAATATTCTAAACCCATAGAGCAAGCTCGACCGGAGCACTATCATATCATCATATTTTAATATCCTAAACCCAAAGAGCAAACTTAACCAAGACACTACTCAAACACAATTACTTATATTAGATCATATTGATGAGCACTCGGTCCTGATGTGACCCATCATGTGACATGTTATGTTAATGCTCAATTCACAATCATATTAATATCACAAATTATTTACATCAATATCATAAATTATTATAAACGCATATAATCATATAATATTGTTGATTTTGGTGGCTCATTTGATATCCCACATTGGGAAAATAACAAAGGGAAAAAAGTTCTTTTTGTTATAAATAGAGTAATATCTCACATCGAAAATAGACTAAAAGGGTGGGGGGTTGTTTTGTTATAAATAGAGCCTTAATTCCTTTAGTTTAATCATCGCAAAAATTGTCTACTCATCTCTTAGACAATTTTCAATATTTCTCCCTCTTTTGTAATATTTCACTTTGTAGTCATTTTCTTAGTGAAATATAATTTTGGTAGTGTCCGAGGACGTAGGCATAATTGGTCGAACCTCGTTAAATTCTGGTGTTCTTATTTTGTCTTTATTTTCAATAGCTATTTTGTAGGGTATAGTTGTAGTGA
>CATIWR010431784.1:0-21709 GCA_949677035.1 Omphalea diandra | reverse complement strand
GATTTTACCGATTTTAACGAGTCAAAACTCGATTTCACCCGATTTTACCACAAATCCGATTTTATATACGATTAAAATCGTTCACGTGATTTTGACTCGTAAAATCGTACGAGTCAACTCGCGATTTTGACAACTATGATTCAGGTTATCTGCATACTATGGAATTTTTTATCTGTATGCATTGCTATCAGATTCATTCTTTTTCATTATTAAATGATCCTTTGTGCACTCCTTCATGTAGATGATTGCGTTGATTCAGAGTATGATGATAAGGATGGCCCCTCCCATTCCAGATGAGGGAATCCATACCTGCAACTATGCGCATGCATAATCATGATAAGGGTGGATCGAACTACAAAAGTAGCTTTTCTTCTTTGTAGGCACTGTAATATTTAGTAAAAAGCCTCCCATTTATGTTTGTGAGCATTAGCTGAGTAGTAGATTTCCGGGGTTAGAAATTGTGGAATCAAAGTTGAAACCTAGCACTGGCCATAAGATTAAAACTATCTCATTAGCAGGTAAGGGAGTTGATCTCATCAAAGTAGCATTCAGCAGAGGATACTTAAGATGTTACGACATAATTTGGGATAGTGTATCAGTGATAGCTACAGATGATTTTGTATAATATGGTGTCTGTTGTTGTCCGTTTTTTCTTTTTGGCAGTAAAGTGTGACAAGAAACAGAAAAGCTGTTCGTATGTTATGTAATGAGTTTTTTATATGTATTAGTCTTCCAGTAAGGAAGCGAGCTAGCAAAAACAGATTATTGGCATTAATTCAGTATCGTCAATTATGTTCCCATCGATGGTATGCCTCAGAAACACTTCTTCAGTCCCTGCTTTTTGAAATTCTTTCAATTCATAGCTTGTTAAATTGCTAGTAACAGTAAATTCTTTGCCTGAAGAGTAGTTGTCTTTTAATTCATCGGTAGCTTGTTGAATCTACAATTTGCTATCAACAAGAAAGGAAATTCTTCGTCTGAAGAGGAGTTATGGTGAAGTTTACATATTATTATATCTTTTTTTTTTTTTTGTTAAACTAATGAGGAAAGAATATAGAGATGCTAACTAAGGATCTAAGCCCTTTGTACATATTCTATCGAATTATGTGTTTGGCAAAAATATACTGGAAATACTCAGTGCATGCGTCCTCTATGTAGGAGGAAAACCAAGTAATACAATAATAGGCCAAAGTAAAAAGTTGTACTTTTAACTGTTGTATATTTTTTATTCAACATGAGAAAAAATATATTAAAAATAAAAATTTTTATCAGACTTATCAATTATTAGAGATTGTCACTAGCTAGTGACAGGTAAGGATTAATCTTAATAGTAAAAAAATGATCAATAATAATATTTAATGATAAAAATATTCTTAGTTAAAATATTTTTTTACTTTGTCTTCTCTTTTTCTCCTTTATCTCTCTCATCCGCCCTTCTCTTTCTTCCTTCTCTCTCTATTTTTTCTCTTCTTTTTTATTTTGTTATATTTGTAAAAATTTTAAAAAATAACACAGAGATATTTTTAAATAAAATATTGTATTGAATTATATACTAAACATAAAATTTATTTCATTTAAAATAAATTCTATTTTTATTTTGTGGTATAATAAATATAAAAATTTATTTACAAATAAATTTTAGATTATAATTCAATAAAACATTATGTTAAGAAATTTCATTCTCATGAGTTGAGTAGTAATTAAATTTCTTTCAACTCAGTGCAAGAGATCTTGTTGATAAATTCTGATGGCCAGCAGTATATGTTTTCAATAATGTAAATCAAAACTATGGAAATTCAACTAGGAACATTTAAGTGATTTGGGGTTGTAACGCCGTATGTCGTAGTTGCTTGAGGAGTTCTCTCCTTTCTCTTTCATAGGTTATTTTGACAATCACATTCTGTAGATTGAAACTATATTGCCTAGTTTTGAATATAATCAAACTATTTAGCATGATCTAACATTAAGCTTCATCTTCATAGTGGAGTTTTGAGTTCCTTAACTTATGAGCTACTTCTCTTGTAATTTTTTCTTTAATCATCAACGCATATATATATGACAATGGAGTGAAGAGAATTAAACAAAAGATCCAAAAGTCTTTAGTCATATACACACCAACTTAAGTCAAGCTTGGGACATTCAACCGATATCTATTTGTTCTAAAAGAATGAGTAATTGCTGACATTAATACTATTTCCATATGTATAACTTTAATAACACCAGGGAAAAAAATATAATGAATGAAGTAGTCTTTGTTTTGACAAAGTTGATAAATGAATTGGTTTTCTTGTGAATATCAAGAAGAGCTGCCAGTTGACACACTTGTTCCTGACGAAGCCAACGTGATGCCGTGAACGGTGCGCAAATAACGCAGAATTTCTAGAGGTTAGTCCAACATTAGATGGGTGAGGCAGTCCATAAAAGCTTCTAAGTGCAGACAAGAAACGGAGCACCACATAAATGCCTAATTAATTGCCTGAAGTCACAAAGCATTCGCCTCCTCCCACCGCTCCGATCACGTGCTCATCAGTTAGAACTCCAACAAGGGGGAGCCCCCCCTGCACCTGCCGTCACCTCACCGCTCACCCCCATTCTCATCATATTCGATCCAATCTCCATATTTTTAAAATATTAAATTATTCTCAAAATATAAAAATAATAATAGAATTTTCTTCCTAAATTTCCTTGTGTTTTTACTATGATTTTATTATGTTATTCAATCTAAACATTTTATTCATGCTCTTAAACCACAAAAACAAATTAGTACTGTTCTTTACGTCATTATTAAGGATAAGGAGAAGAGGCGGTGACCAAAAGTTCTCTTCTCTTCTCCCATTAGGTGAGGTGGTCAAAGGTCCAAAACGGAGGTTCCCTTCCATCAGAGCCACTTTAAGTAAAAAACACGGCATTAATACCTTCCACGTGTCTAAGCGCTTCGTTGTTAATACTTAATTCTGTTCCATTATCTCCACTCCTTTTTTTTTTTTTTAGCCCTTCTGTCCTCCCTATTGCAGCATTCACAGTTGGCTTCATCGGAGAAACCAACGATAAACGAACCTCTAATACGTAACAGCAATACGCTGTCGTTTCTCCGGTGACAGCCAGCTTCCTTCTCTCTCGTATATATTATTGTTTAATGGGGGAGGAGAGTCCAGATGTGAGAATGTATCTGTACGGCGACATTGATCTAAGGATAGTAGAAGCAAGGCGGTTGCCTAACATGGATTTGTTAACGGGGCGCGTTCGCAACTGCATACTGGCGTTAAACAGGTGCAGGAACCCTTTCGTCCGAGTCACAGTGCATCAGCAGCAGGAACAGATGCAGCACCAACACAGAATCATAACCAGCGATCCTTATGTCACGGTCTGCCTGGCTGGCGCCACGGTGGCTAGAACGCGCGTCATTTCCAACTCCCAAAATCCCTTCTGGAACGAGCATTTCAACATCCCCGTGGCCCACCCGGCCACCCACGTGGAGTTCCACGTAAAAGATAACGACGTCTTCGGTGCCGATATGATCGGAGTAGCAACCGTCCCCGTTGACAGAATCATCTCCGGCGAGACGATCAGCGAATGGCTGCCGGTAATCGGTCCTAACGGGAAACCGCCGAAGACGGACTGCGCGGTGCGCGTAGAGATGAGATTCACGCAATGCGAGGAGAATCCACTGTACAAAAAAGGCATCGCAGAGAATCCGAATGGTCTCGGAATTCGAAACTGTTATTTCCCTGTGCGGCGCGGGAGTTTAGTGACGCTGTATCAGGACGCGCATGTGCCGGAGGGGCTGTTGCCGAAGATAGAATTGGAGGACGGTGTAGTGTATAAACAGGAGAAATGTTGGGAGGATATATGTCACGCGATACTAGAGGCGCATCATTTGGTGTATATAGTTGGTTGGTCAATTTATCATAAGGTGAAATTGGTAAGGGAGGCAACAAGAGCGTTGCCTACCGGTGGAAATTTGAATTTAGGGGATTTGCTAAAATACAAATCGCAAGAAGGCGTTCGAGTTCTCATGCTTGTTTGGGATGATAAGACTTCTCATAGCAAATTTTTCATTAATACGGTATGTTATGTGATGGTGCAAGTTTTGGCTTGGGTTTTTGTTTTTTTATATAATTTTAATTGAAATGTTTAATCATATTTGGAATGCAGACAGGAGTGATGCAAACACATGATGAAGAAACGCGCAAGTTTTTCAAGCATTCTTCTGTTAATTGTGTGTTATCGCCGCGTTATGCCAGCAGTAAGCTTAGCATTTTCAAGCAACAGGCATGCTTATACGGTGTTCTTCCTCCTGTTGCTTCATATTTTCTTGTTTTATAGCTTACGTTGTACTTTGATTTAAAATCAAGAGCTCCTTGCTTATTTTGTCATTTATTTTATAGTAGCTTTTCCCTCCCCCCTTCTGACAATTGAAGGTAGGAAAAACATGAATTTGTTAATGGCAAAAAAGCCTTTTTATTTTCTGCATGGAGTTTAGGCGAAGAGCTAATTTCATATGTTCTTTTATCTTTATATACAAAAAAAATTCAATGTAGATCACAGAGACAAATATGAAACTTGGACAAATAATGTCTTGGTTAAGTGCTGCAAGTGTGAATTTCAATCTTATTGCCATTTGATTCTTGCTGGCTCAATAGACAGTTCCTTTGGAGATCAAACCTGTTCCTTTTCTGTGTATATTGAAAGGTCTCTGACTAAACCATTAATTTGAAATTGACATGTATTAAAATCTATCTTCCTAAACAATAAATGCTAAATAATGGTTTCGACATTATCTGAGTTATTATTTATTTCTTCATATCTTAAATTTCTATTAATTCAATGGAAATAGTTTCTAAACAAGTCTCTGAATTCTGAATATGCACACTTCTCCTTACTCTTAGTATATGTAAGTTAACTGGAAAGGATAGGGATCTCTTTTATAATCAAGTAAAAAATTTTCTGACACTTTTTTACTGTTACATCTCTTCAGGTTGTTGGGACGCTGTTTACGCACCATCAGAAATGTGTGATTGTCGATTCACAAGCATCTGGAAATAATCGGAAGCTAAATGCTTTTATAGGAGGTCTAGATCTTTGTGATGGCCGCTATGATACACCTGAACATCGGTTGTTTCGGGATCTTGACACTATATTTCAGGATGATTTTCATAACCCTACATTTTCTGTGAGTGTAACTTTCCTTGGAATGTATCTATATACACTTTATCTTCACTATTTCTTCTTAACCTAAAAGAGTTACCAAGATAAGAATTGAAGTATTAAATTGAGATGTCTCTTTGCTCTGTATGATCATCATGAATAATGTGTAGTTGGATGTTTCACCATATGACATTTCATGATATGTATAGTAAGTAGTTAGTCTTGGTACTAGCCAAAGTCCAAAGTTATCATTCTCTTTGGTTTCCACTAGAAGATCAAAAAATAAAAAAATTATACATACAAGGGATGATTGAATGCCCAATCATATGCTTTAATTGAATTGCCAAGTATCGTTTCTAGAATCAAGCTTAAAGAACTTTAAATCCTAATTAGACCTTTAGAAAACCTGTTTCTAGTAACGTAAATTATAAAGATTTAAAAGTTGAAACTAATTTAAGCCTATAATTAACTAATTTTGCAAAGTTATTAAGAAATCCATTTAATAACTTCATAAAGTTTTATTGAGAACTCAAAAAAGAGAACAAATTTTCACAAAGCAATTAAGCCAAAAGAATAATCATTAATTGTTTATTGCTCGGCCGAATATATATATATATATATATATCCTTGCATATTTGAAACCTTAACTAATGAAATAAAGAAGCAAAACCCTAAATTTCCAAGTGTAAATTCGGCCATAAGAGTTTTGGCCACCTAAAAACATGCTAAATGAAGTTTCCTAATGAATTAAGCTACAAAAGAAAGCCTTGTGATTGATTCAACTGGTATTCTTCTTTCACAAGGTGATATCTAAAGAAAATCTTTCTTAGTTACTTACACACATAAAAGCTTAACAAAGAAATTCTAACCAAAAAAGGAGTAGAATTCGGCCAATAAGAAGAATTCGGAGGAGTAGAATTCGGCCAATAAGAAGAAATCCTAAAGAGAATAGGAAGACAATATCAACTAAGTAAATCTTGGTCATATCTTTGACTTTGGGTTTTGTTGTGGGCTTTATCTCCTTAAGAGCACGTTTTGGATTCTTTAATCTTGCCTTGGTAGAATGCAATGGGCCTTTGTTGTCTCCTCATATTGGGCTCCATTGGGTCAAACTAGTTGCTCCATTTAAAGTCTAAGTTCCAAGTATCTCCTAATTTGCACCATGCACTTTGGGTTTTAAGTTCTATGCTCCAAACATTATTTTCAATAGGCCAACTGCGCTTGTTTGCATCAGAAACTGTATCAAGAATTATGGAAAAAAAATACAGAATTATCTTCTGATGTTGAGGGAATTGCACATATAGGGATTCAAAAAGGAATCGATATGATTCAGGTCATAATATATATGGGATTTCCATCATTAATAGAAGGTAGACCTAAATGAATTGAAGAATTACAGATGAATGTACAAAAAGAACTTAATTGTGTGAACTGAAAACTCAATATTACAAGAATTTCAAACACTTGTGGACACCCTAATATTCTTGCTGAATTTATAACTGAACAATTAGATGATAGAGTTTCATTTCGTATAACAATAAAAAAGCTATGGAAATGTAAATTCACTGCATTGTACATGAAGATAAATAAATCTTTTCTGCAAGCTGTGGTCCTTTTGTCCCTTGAGGCAGATATGAAAAATATCTGTTAGTGTTAGGAACACTTTAATCCTACTACCAATGTGACCTAGGGGTAGGGGATTAGAAAGAATTCTGGTTGATGGATTTTGTTTTACATTTATGGTGTTTTTCTTAGATCAAATCCTCTTTCAGAATAAAATATATCTTTCTTCTCATTTGCTCTTTAAATGATAGTCAGGGTCCAAGGGTCCAAGGCAACCATGGCATGATTGGCATTGCAAAATTGAAGGACCTGCTGCATATGATGTTCTTACCAACTTTGAGCAGCGTTGGAAAAAAGCCTCAAAATGGTCAGAGTTTGGTCGACGCTTTAAGAGGGTAACACATTGGCATGATGATTCTTTAATAAAATTGGAACGAATCTCATGGATACTTAGTCCTAGCGCATCCATTCCAAATGATGATCCTAAATTATGGGTGTGCAATGAGGATGACCCAGGAAACTGGCATGTTCAGGTTAATTAGTATGCACTTCCCTAAGAGAAGCTTCTGTGCATTTCTCTTATGATATTATATAATTTTTTCAGTCTGCTAAATTGACAGGTTTTTAGGTCTATTGATTCAGGATCTCTGAAAGGGTTTCCTAAACATGTTTATCAAGCTGAGGCTCAGGTTAAACAATACTAGACTAACATATAAACATCTATCAATTGATTTAGCATTATCTGTACTTGATTGATCAATTTCACAGATTCTCTTTTTATTGCAGAATCTTGTTTGTGCTAAAAATCTGGTGATTGATAAGAGCATTCAAACAGCATACATTCAGGCAATCAGATCTGCCCAGCATTTCATATATATTGAGAATCAATATTTCATTGGATCATCATATGCATGGCCGTCTTACAAAGATGCAGGTTTTGGCATAATGTATCACTATTTGCTTGATATACTTACATGAACAGATGGTCTCTCCTGCTTGAATAGACATTCTGCAATAAAAAAAAAATTTTGCCAAATTGGTTTTGGAATCCAAAATATGCAGTTTTTTGCTTTTGAACTAGAATATAAATTAGCTGTACTTGGCACTTTTAATGCCCTTGTTACTGTAAAAACCTGATCATATATATATATATATATATATATTTCTGTTCTCCCTCATTTTTTTTCTTTGGTATGATTAGGGGCTGATAATCTAATTCCTATGGAGTTAGCATTGAAGATTGCCAGTAAAATCAGAGCAAAAGAGAGGTTTGCTGTTTATATTGTCATTCCAATGTGGCCTGAGGGTGTTCCTTCTTCTGCTTCTGTGCAAGAAATTCTCTTTTGGCAGGTAATATTACAGGTGATTTAGTTCAGTAGTGTAGATTGAGGGTGATAAAATATGAACAGGAAGAAGCCAAAATGGATATTCAATTGCATTATTGAATGACTGCACCATTTAAATACGTAAATTTTATTACCTATTTATGTTAACTTTAGCTTCAGCCAATCAAAAACCTTGTGAGTTTTTGATGGATCCAAAATCATATAGTTTTGTTTAGGACATGTATTTTAGCCATTAGACTGACATTATTCATGCTTTTACAGGGACAAACGATGCAAATGATGTATGAATTCATAGCGAATGAACTGAAATCCATGAATCTTAAGAATTCACATCCAGAAGACTTCCTAAATTTCTATTGTCTTGGCAACAGGGAAGAACCTCCCAAAGAAATGTTGGATTTAAGTGATAAACCTCCCCATTCTGGAGAAATGGTAATCATTCTCTATGAAACTTATTTTCCAAGCAATATATTAATCCTGTTGTTGCTGTAGATTCATGAGTTAAAAATATTAGGCCTATAAGAGTTGTTTTCGGCTGGTTCAGTTCAGTCCCATGCAAACCAAGGCCAGTTTTTTTTTACTTGTTTACTTTACATTAACTATCACTTCTCCCTGGCGCTATAGCATACTTGGTTCAGAAGCTAGCTCAGAGTGGCTAACATTTTGCCAAATCAGCTCCTATCTCAGAAACTGGATTGGGTTCTCTTGGTTTTTGTAATATAGCATATCCTTAATTTAATGTTATCTTATTTGGAATGCAAGGTGGCTTTATGTGAAGATGTGATAATTTACCACAACAAATTTTCAGGTTACACCGTTTCAAAAATATCGACGTTTTATGATTTACGTACATTCCAAGGGAATGATTGTAGATGATGAATATGTAATATTGGGGTCTGCCAATATTAATCAACGGTCTATGGCTGGTTCGAGAGATACTGAGATAGCAATGGGTGCATACCAGCCCAATTACACTTGGGGCAATAAGAAGAGGCATCCACGAGGCCAGGTTTGTGCCCCCACAATTTGACATATTGCTTGCTTTAGCTTCTGTGCTCATGGATCACATATACCTGCATTTGCAATTCAAGCCTTTCTAGATATGCTTTTTAAGAATTTAACGAGAGCAAGCTGATTAACCTATCTGATACATCTGTAGGTATTTGGATACAGAATGTCACTCTGGGCCGAACACTTGGGATTGGTTGATAAGTTGTTTGAAGAGCCTGAAAATTTGGATTGTGTGAAGACTCTGAACAAGATTGCTGCAGAGAACTGGAGGAGGTTCACAGAGGAGGAATATTCACCATTGCAGGGGTACCTTCTTAAATACCCGTTGGAGGTAGATCAGAATGGCAAAGTAAGACCCTTGCGCGGACAAGAGAATTTTCCAGACGTCGGTGGGAAGGTTCTAGGAGCACGCTCAAACTTTCCGGATTCATTAACGACGTAGCAAGTCCAGGTTTCTTTTCAGCTTCACATGTCATCCCCTTGACCATTGTCGTGTAGCCGATAGTTTATACTGGGTTGCAGCTTGGCTAGAAATGATGGAACCTTATGAGAGTTAAATTAAATTTACTCCTGGCTCCTAATTTATTGCCGATCTACTGTATACACGATGTTATTGTACAATTTCTCAATTCTTTTACTGGCAAAATGTATCCTGGCAGCCTTAAACTTTTCTCATTTATGCTATTGAGTTCTATGATTTATATATATTGAGTCGTTTTTTTTTTTTTTCAGATTAAATCTTTTTTTGACAAACATTAAGAACGTTTATTATACGTTTTGCTTTGTGTAAAGAGTGTGAACGATAAAGAAAAAAATAATATTTCAATCTAAAAAAAAAGTAGAATTTATTCTAAGACCCTTGATTTTGATGTGATTATGCTATTAACTTTTTATACTTTAATCCATATTTATTAAATCTTTGAATTTTTATTTTTATTATATTTAGAATTTTTTTATTATAAAAAAAGTGAATAGATAATAAATTCATAAACAATACTTTAAAAAACTTTTTAAAAAATAAAATTATTTTTCATAATTAAA
This sequence comes from Omphalea diandra, assembly GCA_949677035.1. Lineage (NCBI taxonomy): Eukaryota > Viridiplantae > Streptophyta > Magnoliopsida > Malpighiales > Euphorbiaceae > Omphalea > Omphalea diandra. Next base: position 11,600 of record CATIWR010431784.1, on the reverse strand, counting down.
AAACACAAGTGTAGAAAATAAGTAATATTGTGGTTGTAAATATTTCAACTTTTATCTATTATATAATTTTTTTAGATATAATTTTTTGGTTATTGTTAGATAGTTTTAATAAAGTTATATCAATTGAATCTATCTTAATTTTATTTTTACAAGATATATATTTAGGTGATTTAAATTAAGATACCCTAAAGTTGTACAGATAAGTTAAAAAAAAAAAAAAAGGAAGTAAAGATGTAAAGGTAAAATATTAAATACATCTTAAGCCCTTGTATGTCGCGTTTATTCTGTTGGGTCTTTCTTAATGAACGTTGTTAATAAGTTTAATAATTTTTTATTATTTCTGTTAAAAAGGATTTAATTAAAGAAACATTAAATAATAAAAGGTTTCAATATATATAAATTATTGAAAAAAGAAAACTTAATAATATAAACACAAAAGGTTTAAGAGGTCAAAAATGCAGTTTGCCTGAAAAAAAAACTATATAAAATAGTTCAATATATATAAATTATAGAAAAAAAAAAGGTTTAATAGCATAAACTTGAAAGTTTAAGAGCCCACAAATGCAGTTAGACTTTATTTTTATTTTTTTTTAAAAAAAAAAGAACCTTAGAGAATGATGGGAATTTAAAATTCATAATTGATGAACTCTAACCCTAAATTTGGACAGTTTTCCAAGTTATTATTTCCCACTCATTCCATATTATAAGATTCCGTGGGTAACAACATTTTGGTTGCTACATGGAACAGCAATTGTAAATAGAAGGCTCAGAAATTAGATACAACATAACAAAACTACAATGTCAAATTATAAAAAATGAAAAATACAAAGGCATTATACAAATTGGGTCCCCCCCCATACACACTCTGGTCATCTCCACCAAACTAGACTTTATGAAATCTCCTACCTCAACAAAAAAAACAAACAAGAGAAATATGAAATGGGATATCCCTTATGTAGATTAGAGGATTTTTATTTAATTGACGGTAACTTTTCCAACCATGCCAGCTCCCTGGTGAGGGGAACAGTAGAAACTGTAACTCCCTTTCTCAGTCAAGGTAACTGCATATTCCTCTCCAGGGGCATTGAGGAGATCTTCATCGCTCATGGAGATTTTGGACGCATCAACTCCACTTGGAACTTCGTCCTCGTCGAAGATAACGTTGTGTGGGAACCCGGCATTGTTCTTGAACACAATCTTTTCTCCGGCAGCTACAGAGAACTCGCTGGGAACAAAAGCCAATGACCCATCATCACCTCCAAGCTTGACATCAACGGCCATGGCATTGCTGGCAAGAATTGCACTTGCTGCAGTGGCCACCACAGCAACACCTACATCCTTCATTGAAGCCTCGATGCTCAGCCTTGGGAGAGCAGAGGCTGTAACCTTGACACTATCATTAACTTTGGCGGTGGAGGCACTGGCTGCCTTAAGGCCAGTGAAAGATGGAATGGCAACAGCTGCTGAGGTGAAGGTGGCCATTATTGGAGGTTTTTTTTTGTTTGAATTTTTTGCTAGTGTTGTTTGTGTTGTGTATTGGAAGCAATCAAATGGAGAAGGAAGGAGGTTGGATTTTAACAGAGAGGGAGAAAGGGTGAGGCTGAGATGTTCTCTTTTGTGTGGTTTAAATTTTGGCCTGGAATATGTGATTAGATAATGGACGGTAAGGTGACTGGGCAAAATATGGGTTATCTGCTGAGGATTGTTCTGATTGGGTAGCTTGGATGTTGTTTCATGACGTGGCTTGGCCGCATTTGAATTCTGAGGTGAGGTGGAGAATGTTAAGGTCGGAGATTTCTTGGCTAGGAAAATTGTTTGGGCTATTAGATCGCAATCTCATCTATTAAATATTACTAAAACTGATATACATGATAATTTTTCCCACTTAAATTCTCTATAATTGACATAGTAAATATTTTAAGAGATTTTTACATTTCAATATAATCTTTAAAAAATATAGATAATAATTTATTTAATCTTTCATACACCTTTGAAAATACATAATTGGTTTAGTTAATTTTTTATGCAATTTTGAAAAATACACAATCATTTAATGTTTATTAATCTTTATCTTTATTTTTATTTGTTGTTAATTTTTATTTATGTCAAATTTTATTAATTCATCAAAATTTAACTAATTATAATTATTTTTTAATTATGAGTTTAAACTAATTATAGCACTGACTATTTACTTAACATAAATATTTTTTGATAAATTTTATCAATTTAAATCCCGTACTAAGCGAAATTATTATTATAATCTCAATAGGACATGAATAAACCTAGTGACACACTTCATTCATTTCACAATATTTATTTTTTTAGAGTTGTGCACTTAGATTAAGAAAATAATTAATTAAAAATAATTTTAATTAATATTACATAATATACCTTTAATTATTTTTAACTAAAACTTTATACTAACAATAATAATAAACATTTAATTAGAAGAGAAAGAGAAGATGATAATGATAAATTTGAAAAATAAGTAATTAATGTTGCATTATTAATCCAAAATGATAATTATATCTAAACAAAATTTTTTTTTTCTAAAATGATAAATATTGCAAAATGAAAGAGAGTTTCAACCGAATTTATGGCCCAGTAGCTTGTTACAAGCAATTGGTGGAGATTAACACGAGTTATTGGCCAGTAGCTTGTTAAAAAAAAGGATAATGCATGATTTAGGGTCTGTTAGGTTCACTGATGCTAACTGATTATTAATTAATGGTTGCTATTGATATTAAATATTTAATAAATTAATATTATTGATTATTATTTATAAATATAATTATTAATATAGATATAAATTTTAAATAATTAAATAAATAAATTTCAGATTTTAAATTTTAAATTTTTTAAAATAAATATTATATAATCATCGATTAAATATTTTAAATTTTTTTAAATTAAATTCTTTATAATATATATAATATTAATCATAAATATAAAATATATGCAATTTAATAATTAATTACATTTAATATTTATTTCAAATAGATTCTTATTGTCTTTTGAAATTTTTTAATATAATTTTGAATAAGTAGATAATAAAATTAATTGTATTTATAAAAATATTTAAATGAATTATATTAATTCTTTTATTATTAATTAACAAAAAAATTAAAATTTAACAACACAAAAGAGATTATTTAATTTAACAATATCAAAATATGAAAGTTTTATATTATATTTCAAAAATTAAGGGATAAAATAGTATATTATAATAAAATAAAGAAAATTTTTAGTATTTTGCCCTATTAGTATACTACCAACAGTACCTTCTTATAAAATTGATTAAACAATATCTCTCTCTCATTTTGCTCACTCTCTCACTTTTGCTCCTCTATACAAGAAGCTATACAGATATTTATTGAAATAAATTTATAGTTTTTTAAAATCAAAGTAAACTTATATAATACTTTGATCAATTGACTCAATCAAATATTATCAACATATTCTACTTCTGAAATATATATTATTTATCATTGGAATTTGACATTAAATATACGATTCATCTTAAGAGTTTAGTACAAAATATATAATTATAAACAATTTTATATTTTACACCATTTATCAATTAATAAAATATTTAATCTTTTACTTAAGGGCATCTATAGTGACTTACATTCTTGAGAGTGTAATCTTTGTCACATCATCATTCTATTATCTTCATTTTCAGCACATCATTTAGCATTATAAATTACACTCTAAAGAGTATAATAGTATGAACTCATAATCAAATCACATATTTACTTTAATAATTTACAATACATACCCATATATAAATAAATTTATTTTTTAAAAAATTATATCATTAGTTACATACAATTTAAAAAAAAAATAAAAAATAAAATCAAAGTTAACGTTGCCCTATAAAGCAAAGGTAATTTTATGTTTTGTTAAAAAAGGTTTCAAGAGTTAGGTATTCGATTAAATGTAATATTAAAAAAAAAACACCAAAAAGCAGTCATCCTGCATGTAATATTCATTACACGCATAATAGAGGGTTTCATCCATTACACACACTATAGATGAGGGTGTGAAAGTAGGGTCGAATGAATACCCCATTGTGATGATCTAAAAACAACTACGTATATTATTTATCGTTTGCTCTCATCACAAGGAAAAACTAAGTATCCAAAATTTCCCGAAACATGTACAACGATGATGTGCAAATACCACAGTTTCAGAAGAAATAGGAGTTGGAAGACAAGATGACCAATATTTTGAAGTGGGAATCAAAGTAACGTTTCTTCTATCCGGTAACCCTTTACAGACAGGTCATACAAAGTGCTCATAATACCACCAGAGGCCAATGAAATGCAAAGCAATAGCCCATTCGGCCATATGAGACCATCTTAATCCTTTTCAATTTATGACAAAAATTCATATCCCTCAACCCAAAAATTATCACCCAATTACTGCAGAGTTTAAACCACCAATTCTCCAGTTAAGATAGCATTTTGTCAACCACATAAAAACAACTGAAAATAAATAAAGCCAAGTTTCATTTGCTGAAATTTACGTGATCATGTAATGAAAATAGAGAATAAACCCCTGCACACACGTTTGCCATTCAATGCACGGCAAAAGTTACATATGGCACTTCCCTTTGGCTATAATTATCCAACAGAAGTATTGAAAGCCATAATGCTCAAAATGGGAATTCTGCTAGAGAGAGAGGGGGCATTGGGTTGGGGAAGGAATGTAATTATCATGGTTTTCATCCATATCAAAGATAAACAAATTATCATTACTATTCAGGACTGCAACCATGTTAGCATCATCTATGAGTTGCAAGGCAATTCCAATTTTCCAAAGCTTTGACCCAGTTTTTGATTTTGAATTCTCTAACAACCCAAGATGAAAAGAAGCCTGTTAAAAAAGAATTCAAAAGCTATTGATTCCTGCAAGTCAGATCCAAAAACACTCTCTAGTTTTTACTGTTACTAAGGAAGAACATGACCAAACATAAGTATTTAAGTCCTAGAACACAATATATCGAAAATTAAAGGAAAAGTTTTTAGCAAAAAAAAAAAAAAATGGGATACATCATGTCAAATCCCCAAAGTTCCTGGAAAAAAACTAAGGAATTTATCTAGCTCTCTATATTCAGGCTTCTAGGAAATTTTTATTTCAATGTCAATGTGGATGATGAAAACAAGAACACACTAACATCCTGCTCTATCGTTCACCAAACTGATCACAACCCACTACAACGTCAATCCTGAATATCACCAGTTCATCCTGTTTGGCATCAACATTGCAGAATATTACCAACAGTTTTTCTAACGACATTATTCTCTACACACAATGATTTGTATCAACAGCACTTCTACTAAGATTAACCGCTTTAATAGTAAAATAGAACTGTCAGCTATAATCATAATGTCTATCAAACAAGTATGGCATAAAGTTATCTACACCACATTCTAGCACATTAGCCGTAGGGAACAAGATTCAAAGTTGTATTCAAAAATAAAATGGCAATCATCATCAAGTGGTTCTGAGGCTAAACAATAAAAAGGGTACTCTTTGCCACCAAAGGATGACATAAAGAAAGAGGAAGATTATCAACTGCATCTAAAATGCATCACTTATTAAATTTCATCAAGGCTGGTGCATAATTTGCAATATTAAGCAAGCATTGTTCCGTGTTTCTCCATTATAAATATCCAACATCATAGTATGAAAGATTATCCAGTTAGAGATGAACCCAGACTTAATAAATACGCTATCCCCTTAGTCAGAAAAACAGACCCCCTATATACAATCACGATACAAAAGAAGCAATATTAGTATGATTTAGAAATGAATTTACAATTGTAAAATCAAACATTTTCACCTTTTAGATTGAGAACACGCCATTTCTATCATCTTCATCATCACCATCTTCCTTGTCGAACAGCTTGAATCCAACATCCCATTTGGCATCCCTATAATTGAAGCTTGGGTTCACATAGCACTTCATCTCGTGAAACAGATTCAAATTATCCACCAACTTATGAAAAATATTGCACCCACAGCACTACATAACACATACATATACACTTACATTTAAAGTTCGATTATATATATATATATATAAGTAAAATAGAGAAATGAATAATCACCTGGACGAAAACAGTGCCGTCGGTATAGGCGTGGGGATTGATAGCGCGCGTGGTCCTTTGACCGCAAACATTGCAAGTGAAGGCCACGCGCATCCTCCTACGCGGCGATTTGGTGAAGAAAGACCACGGTAAGGTAGAAACCTTCTCCGTGTTGGATCCGTTGTCGGCTGCAGCAGGCACAGACGGCCCTTCCATGCCGGAACCTGTAGTCCAGCCTCTCACAGACGCAGAACTAAGAACCAATCCCATCGCGGCGTCCTATTATTATCACTACTATTATGCCCCAAAACCGCCAAATAAATACCCAACTGACATAGTAAAAAAAAAAAAGTAGGAAAATGAAATTCACCTTGGACAGGGTGGGTTTGTTAAAGAAGGGGACGATGCTTGAATCGTTCGAGTGAGATCGGAGATCAGAATCGTTGTCATTATCTGAATCAAACAAAAGAGTAGTAATTATGTTACCAAAAAATAATAGACGAATGGAAATTAGAAGGAAAAGAAGAAGAACAACATACTTTTGGAACAAGTATGGAATCGGAGGAGTCTGATAGGAGAATCCTTTCTCTTCGGGCAGAAGAATGAGAGAGAAGAAGAGACGATGGAAGCAGATGAGCTTAACGTTTCCATGGCGATTGATTTCCAGTGACGCAACAGACGTGATTATCTTTTACATGACTTTGTCTTTGTTTACGGTTAATTAGAGCGGCAAAGGAAATACTATCAGATATTATTATTGACATTTGGTAATAAACTATTATTATTTTATTGGGTCTTTGGGCTCTCATCTAGAAACATTTGCAATGGGCATGACTGCAATTAAAATTGGAATATATACAGAAATACTTGGAAACATTTAATTATAATTTTATGTTAATTAATTTTTTTTCAAAAATTAATTTTAATATATTCGCTAAGCTACCTATCTTAAACAGTTTTATCAAATTTCAAAAAATTAGTAATAAATTAGAGAAAAAAATGCTAAAAATCATTTACAATCTTGATGGATCAAAATCATCAAAACATATTTTTAATCAATCTTCATTTACCATTTTTCATTGATGTAATAAAAAAAAATATAGCTTCATCATTCTTCTTCTAACTATATTTTAAACTTATTGAATATTATTATAGATCTGTTTTAGAGGGAAAATTTTTTATTATATATGTTTCTCATTTTAAAAATATATTTAATATAATTTTGAATGTTTATTTTATTATTTAGAACAAAAAATCATGAATTAATATATTGTGGATAAAAAACAGTAAAATAAATATATTTGAGTTCAAAACTAGTTATAAATGAGAGGAAAATTGAGTTGTTGAAAGTTGAAGACAATATTTGCTTTTAATTCTTCTTACACTATAAAATATTTATAAATAATTTATTACATGTTTATTTTTTATTTATCACTGGTAATTTTTTTTATACCGTAAAATATTTATAAATATTTTATTACTGATTTATTTTTTATTTATCACTGATTTACAAATGATTTATTTGATGTTTACTTTTGAGACAATATTTTTGTTTAATTTTTCTTACATTATAAAATATTTACAAATGATTTATTAATGGTTTACAAATATTTTTTTATAAACATATATTTATATATAATAAAATATTTTATTTTTGTTTTATTTACTTTTATTTTAGGTTTACCAGTTCAAAATTTTTGAAAATTAAGTACAAAAAATAGTTTTCAAAAAAAAATATTTATTTTAAGTTTATTTTCAATTTACTTTCGGTTTATGCAATCATCTAAAAAACAAAAAAAAAAAAAATAGAACGTAAACATCCTCTTTAACCTCTAAACAAATACTAATTTTTCTTTCTTCATAATTGATTTTTAACTTAAAAATATTTATTTGTTAACTATTTTTCATCTAACATACATAAAAACTCACGATTTTTTATTTTAAACAATAAAAATAACAAAAATAACTATTAAATCTTAGAAAAACAAAAATAAAAACTTACGTGCATCTTTATTTTCTTACTACTTTTTAATGAAAGTAAAAGAGAAAGAGAGTTTTTTTTTTTTTTTTGTATATGTCAGTCGTTTTCTTCTTCTTCTTCTTTGTTCTTCCTTTTCTTCTTTTTCTTCTTTATGATTTGGTGTAATTGCAGTACTAGTCCAACTTTATTTATGTGGTAATGACTAAGGAAAGGAAAAATTAAAAATAACATAAAAAGTAGATAACAATAGATTATATTATATTTTTATAAATCATGAGATATAAATGTCTTTTGAAAAAAAAAAAAAGGTGCACCGTCTAATTTTCTCATTAAAATTCACTGAATATTTATATTACCAACTTAGTATAATTTTAAAATATTTAAATAATAATTTTATTAATATTTATAATTATTTATTTATAAATTATAATTATAATTTGGAAATTTTAACTCTCACATGTACCGCAGTATCAAATCATAATAAAATTTGCTTTATTTTTAACTTAAATTAATATTAATATACATATCCTTTAAAAAAAACATTAATATACATGCTACATACTATCCGAACCTTGCTCAATCCCATTGTGCATACAATTTATATATAAAAAAAAATCAATTGGTATTTTATATACTTGATAATTAAATAAAAAACTAATATATCTCCTATATTTGAGATAGAATTTGTTATAGCATTTTTAGATATTGATAACATTCACCTAATCAAATTGGATCAATAGACACATGTTCTAAAATGAAAGACGTTCACTTTATAAGATTGAGCATTTGCAAGTAAAAAAAGAACACCATGTAACTGAATATCAAACAACATTCAAAAATTTACTAGCAAACAAAAGATATGACATGCGATTAACAAATGACGAACGTACAATGTTTGGATAATGAAGACAGTTACATAGTATATATTTTTCTGAATATCTAGAAATAATAAAGGAAAATCCAATAAATATTATTTTTGGCATATTTGTGAAAAATTTAGAAGCCACAATAATATAAATAATCATATTCTTTACGATAAAGGTACATTTTGCTAGGATTTTACAATATTACTTACTGTTCTAATATTTTTTGAATATCTCTAAAACTCTCATCCTCAATCTCTTAGCTCTAAAACTCTAAACACTAATTTAAATAATGGAGTTACTGTTGAAGACATAGTCTTCTAATTTACATGTGTTTATCTTTACTTATGTCATTATTCCGCCTAAAGATAGAAGACACCATCAGATATTAACATTCAAAGTATATTCACCATATATACATAAATAAAAATAAAGAATAGATAAAAGCTAAGAATACTAATACCCCTTGAGTATCATACAATAATTTTCTGTTTGATATAATAGTTCAAAATTAGCTAGCAAAGTCCACTTTTTTTTCTTGACCAAAGAAACAAGTCTGAATCCAACTATCCTACTTTTAGTTTCCTTTTTTTTTAAAAAAAATACAGTATTTATTTTGTTAATCTCTATAAATACTCAAGTGTTCAAAAATGTCTAATCCATCAATTTTCAACATATATTTTACAAATTCATTTTAATTAGGTTTTGAAGTTTTGTAACTCATTAATTTTAAGATAAATTTAATTTAATATATTATTGTGAGGAAGTAATAATTTCAACATTATGAGGGAACATATAACTCTGTAATATTTTCATTTTAAGTGATTTTGGACCAAAATACAAAAAAAAAAAGTAATAAAATCAAAGGGAAAATGATTTATATAACAATTAATTCCTTTATTAATTAGATTAATGTAAGTTTGTACTCAATCCTATAACTCTAAGCAAAATTTCGTCACTCAATAGATGTAGCACTAGTTTTGATATTTTATTTATTCTTGCTTAGACACTAGAAATAAAATTATACTAAAAATAATTTTTAAGGTATGTTTGTATATTAACATTCATATAAATAGATCCCATATATATAATGATTTTTTTTTTTTTTTATGTAGCGTTGGATGTACATATAGTTTATATAAGTAAATTTTTTAGGCCATAACAAACCTAATGACATGCAACACAACTTATTTTATAAGTATAATGAGCAATACATAATATCATCCATGCAAATTTCAAGATAGACGTGAGTTCTTTTATCATGTGTGTAGCGTTTCCAATTCCAGCTTTGACCTGTTTTATCAGGCGAGCCCGAATGTTAGACAAGCTATTTCAAAAGGATACAGGCAAAGAAAAATATGCTAGCTTGGATTAGAGTAAGCAAGGTATGTGAGAATTGCTGCCGTGTTAAACCCATTGAAGCTGGACTCAGCAGCCACCGTATAAGCTTCCATGTTGGGAAACACAAGCCAGTCGTTGACCTGCAGCACCGGCGACTGATGGTCCTTCAAAACTGTGTGGAGCGTATCGCACGTGGGACCAAAAACTGTCGAGTTGTACATCCGGAAACCCTTGAACGTGGGGTTTACACGATTGGAATTGCAGGCGAGAGGCCCACACGTGATAGTCGCGTGATCATACAAAATGCCGTTCATGGAACTGTAAATACCGTCATTAATCCAATACTCTCTTAATTCGCCCCTAATACGCTTTCCAATAATGTTTGCAGCTAGCGCGAAAGCCGACTCCCCAAAGAACCGACCCGGCTGCAAAATGATTGTCAAGCCCGGCTCGTTTAAAAAATATGGTTAAAGAGAGGATTTTATTGCGGTAGTGGCGTCGTCAAATTGTGAACCAGCCGTAAAGCCGCCATAGATGTTCAGCACATTCATTTTACGCATGTCAAGTCGAGCTGCAGTATCGAATACAGCTCTAGCTGCGGCTATTGCTCTTTTAGAATGCGTGGCTCCGCTTCCTATGTGAAGGAAACTCCTGCCACTTTGAGACGCGTAGCTTGAGCGGCTTGAAGAAGAGGTTTTTGGTCGAATATGACAGAGGCTGCAAAGAAAAAGACAGGGATTTATGACGATAAGTAATAATCAAATGATCATTTTGCATTTTGTTATTAGTTTATAAATGTTCAGAAGTTGACAAATGATTTGACACATGCAACATTGTAGGTTCAATGATGATCCTACTTCAGAGAAGAAAATACTCCCACAAATGATGATTCAGCAACAGACATCTTTCACCTCCATCTTTTCCTCCCTATCTTTCCAGGTTTTGCCTTTTGAATTATTATTGAGAACATGTGATTGTTTATCAGGGAGTGACTCTTGATGAAAGGGGACGCTTCACCGGTGAAGCTGAGAAGAAACTGAAGAGGTATATGCCATTTCTCAGTATGTTGATTAAGAGTTTATGAAGAGGAGTGTCTCAGATTTAGTTTTCTAATGGAATTTTTTGTGCGTATTTTTTTGGCCCACTATCTCTCAAATAATTTTTTATAATGTCCAGCTCCGCAGAAGGCTACAAGGTGGTTCTACAAATACTCGCTTTGAAGATCTTAATTTCTCTGGAAAAATCTCATCAGATTACTATACTCAGGAAGAAATGCTTCAATTTAAGAAATCCAAGAAAAAGAAGTCCTTGAGAAAGAAG
>CATIWR010431778.1:0-17148 GCA_949677035.1 Omphalea diandra | reverse complement strand
TGAATTCCAACTCTCTCTCCTTGCGTCATATACATACATTTGATAGGAACTAGTTATGGTCACTGGTCCTGACATTAGTTAACACATGTGTACATTAAATACATATGGGATTATATATGTATGATGAATAAACCTTAATGTGTATGCATTCCTAACTTGAAATGTCATGATTTGCAACTGAAGACGATAGTTACAGTTGGTGGTATCAGAGGGTTCAAGCACACGCAGGGTAGACGTGCAAATCTCGATGTGTATGACATCGCGGGGCCGACGGGCAAATCTCGGATGTTGAGTGCTCTAATAGGTACCAGTTGTAGCCATGTTGTGACATTACAATTTGTGGCATCAAAGCTGATTTACAAATGAGAACAATGGGTATCACAGTTATTAGTTTGACAAATGAATTTAGATGTTATAGTTTTAGTATTAGAGAGGGCTCAAGCATACGCGGGGCAAACGTGCAAATCCTAGTGTGTATGACATCGTGGGGCTGACAGGCAAATCCTGGATGTTGAGTGCTCTGATAGGTACCGATTGTAGCATTACAGATTGTGGTAGTAAAAAAAAAATGCTAACATTCAGTGGTATCAATGCTTGTTACATTTATTGGTATCAGAGTAACATGATTTGTAAACGCAAGTGGTTGTTACAAATAATGAATTTAAGTTTAGGGGAATTAAGTATTTCATGTGCTAAATTTGTCTTTGCATGAGAAATTTGATAATTTAGATTATTAAAGGGATAGTTTTGAGGTCTAAAGATGAAAAATCAATGAAGAATTTGATAACTACTTATTTGAATCAATTGAGTTAAATTTGCTTATGGTAATAATTTGGCCTTGTTTAATATGTTTGATTTATAGTTAATTATCATAGTAGAACACTTTGAGCACGCTTGGTGAAATATGGATTTTAAAATTGAAATTGATAATTATGCATGACTTAGCTGAGTGGACATTTCTGCATGTGCTAAAACTTATTGGATAATCTTTTGAGGTGAAATCGCATAACTTGGAATCTTTTAGGAAATGATTAAGGCATTCTTTGATTACCCCACCCATTTTGAGACTTAATAAATATTCCTTATGAGTATTAATAGCCTTTCCTTATTTAACCTATATTCCTCATTACAGTCATATATAACCTAAATGTTGTTTTACCTCCCCTTATTAAGAGAATGGAGTTAGAATATGGTTATATAATGATGTATTGTGTGTTGGGTCATTCATGTGCATATCTACATGTTTGAGGAATTTGCAAAAAGGGCTCATTTATTGTTATATTTTACACCATAAAGATGAATTCAAGTTTAGGGACTGGCAAATTGATATTTTGATATTTTTCTCACATGTACATCATTCACTTTTGTCATTAAAAAGAAAAAAGAAAAAAGAAAAAAGAGAGAAAAGAATTATGAAAAAAAAGAACAATGATGACAAAGAAAGAAAGGTCAAAAGAAAGAAAAGGAAAAAGCAAGCCACCAAGGGGAAAACAAAAAGGGGGTACTATGGATGGAATTCAAAGAACGGTAATGGGCATTATACATGGAATGTTTCATCATACTTCACACCATTATTATAGCTAATATATGAGCCAAGTTCTTTTATTTTTAGACTTGACTACTTTTTTGATAGCCTTACCCTGACCTTACATTACACGCCTAAAAGACCTTATGATCCTTAGGTTGCTAAGATCTACATTAGTGGAGAAAGGTAGAATGGTTTTGCTATTAGTCATGTGTGAGTTCTAATAATTTAAATTCAAATCTTATTTAAGTTATGTATGATTAGAAGTTGAAGTTTTGAACGAAATATGTTGTTAAGACACACACACACACACTCTCTTTCTATTGTGTTAATTGATTGTAAATAAAGCAAATTAGTTAGAAACTTGTTATTTTTGTAAGTCTATTTGCTTAATTAATGAGATTTGTGGTTATCGCTAAGATAAAATTCTCTTTATGACCAAAGAGCAAGAAAAGGCAACCTAAGTTTTAGGTTTTAGTACTATTCAGTATATTGGGCACATCTCCCTCTATATAGGTGATTCAAAAGCCATTAAAAAACTAAGACATAGGGCTACAACTTTTATTGAAACATCTAGTACATGTTATAAATCTGTTAGAACATCCTAAGTACTTATTATATAGTTGCTAAAAGATACAACAACACTTAGTGCCTACTAGCATGCTGCTTGAGAAAGCTTAGTACCTATTGGAAAACTGTTGAAATGTCCATTCCCTACTAAAGAGCTACTAGAAACATGCAAAACACACCAGTACCTGCATGAAAGTTGCCAAAACAAACTTTTATACATGCTCTAGGAGTTGTTGAAGAATTATATCATTTGGTATCCTAACTAATGTTTAAATTTCTTACATTTCTTTGATGAGGGTTGTTCAAGTAAGAATTTCCTAATGATGTTTTCCAAGCCCCACAAAATAAAGGGCAAATTGTAAGCATTATGTTTTAGGCTTCAGGATGTAAGACTGCTGATGAAAATCACTGAAAATATTCCTTATAATGTAAAGGGGGAATTGCCAAATAAATAAATAAATAAAGTGTTAGAAAACCTTTGAGAAACCTGCAACTAAGCCTAACACCAAGCCTAAGTCCAAGTAAAGGCTAAACCCCAAGTGCTGGTCAAGGTGAATAGGATGTACAACCTATTAAGAAAGGTTGTACAATTTATTGCGCAAGGTTGTACAACCTAGAAAGTAAGCTTTACAACCCACTACTATGCTATATAGCCCTGTCTTAAACCTTAGTAGGAGAACCTTCTGAAACTAGTCCCTCTCTTAAACCCCAATGTTGCATAACTCTGAAAGTTGTATATCCAGCTTAACCATGGTTATACATCCCATATGCAAATGCTAATTCCAATAGATTAATCTCCTTCCCTGTGATTTAGTATGAGCATTATGCAACTAGAACCATCTTTGGCTTTAGTGCACCTTTCTTTTCCAATAAATACCTTCCCATTTGAAGAGGAAAATAGGCTTGGACAACCTTAAGGTTACCACCAAAATTATTGCTCAAAGCCTTAACTCTTAAGGAATCAAGCACATAACCTTAATACACTAGCATCCAAGGAAGTTCTTAAGGCTCTGAGAGCATACTTTATATTCCCTATAACATTTGGAGGATATTAAATATAATGTGAGCCTTTGAGGGCCAAATAACATTCAAGAAGGCACTAAGAATCCCTCATTTCCCCTTTTTCTTCTCATTTTTTTTGGAACCTAAAAAATGAAGGCTATATAACCTTGATGTAGGCTATATAACCCCTTTTTATTTATTATACAACCCTCATAATGGGTTGTGCAGCCTAGTTTGTCTAAAATAGTTTTACAAAATTCTTTTTCTTTTTACCTAAATTCTCTCATTCCAAAGTTATTTTTTATAAGGTTTTATGATTCCATTTGTAGAATAGGGTGAGGCCTAATGGCTAGCACCCTCATTCATTTAAAAAATGGAAGTTTAAACAAGTTTTAAAAAGTTTTTAAGGTTCATTTTGTACCAATACTCTATGTTCTTTCACAACTTAATTGAATGATGTTCCAAGCTTCTGTTTAGGATTTAGTAGTGATCAAGTAAGGAACTTACGATTCCAATGACCTTGGGAGTCCCATTATGGTTTTGTTTATTTTTAAGAATGTTATTACTTTGCTTTAGCATTTGATTTCCCTCCTTTTGAGTTGCATGCTAACTTTTTTTATGTTTTGTAATATATGTGGATGTTAAACTCTTTTTAACCAATAACAGATAGGGTTTATCAGCCCTAGGACTTATTTTGTGTTGATTTAGCCTTAGGCCATCAAAATTCCTATAAGTGCTTTTGCATTACATGTTTATGATTTCTTGTCTTTTATGGTGCATGCATTTGATTTTGATACTATAATACTTCTTATATGATATGGAAATGTGTTAATTATGGACTTGGATACATGCTTAAGTACCTTGACTTTAGAGATATGGTAAGATGCTTAGTGACTTTATTTACTTGCATGGTCTCTTTCATTTTTTGTATTTTATTTGTTTTAATTACGTACTCATGCACTTTGATAGTGTAGGTGGTTGTTTAAGTTATACCATGGTCGATGGTCTTAATGGCCATGTTTGATGATAAAAAATGATGATTATGGATGTGATGAATGGATTGAATGCATGATAACCATATGCCATGTCACATGACACCCATCCGCTTTTTGAGATAATTATGGATGTGAATGTATGGAAATGCATACTCAACACTATGCCATGTCACATGACCCCCATTCCTTTTTTTTAGATGATAATGGATGTGAATGTATAGAAATGAATACTTATCCATATGCAATGGTGGATGACTCCACTTATTTATGAATAAATGAGATTTGGGACTATCAATTGGATTAGTTAACAACTTGGTTAAAATCTTACCCAATATTTGAGTGATTTAGGGGTGCCTAACCTCTTCTCTAAGACATACACAAATTTTAAACATGATTGGTTCTTTTAATTGACTTAAACTAGGTTTAAATGTTTCCTTCCCATGATTCTTGTTTTGACCAAAGTCGAGTGGTGACTCCATATCCATTAGGGAAAACACCAATGTGTCATCCCCCTAGTGCCACAACCATTTAGCTTATAATCGAGACTTCTTCAAAAAGTGTAGCATTATAATGGCTAGTTTTGAGGAACCAATGATCAAATGCCATGTGTCACTAGTCTTAAAAGTCTTGACTATGAAATTGTAATTCTAAGCATAAAAAGCTTATCATGACTATGATTGTATGATCTTGTTTGTAAAATTGTACTTACAAGCATTAAATGCAAAATTACCTACCAAACCTTAGAGATGTGAAGCAGTTTTCTTAGCAATAGCTCTTTGGAGGTTAGAAATTATAAATGCTCCATCAAATGGCATTAAATGTAAGCAAACTTTCATTTACTATGTTGAAACTATTGCCATTTGATTTCTTAATCCTCCCTCTCTTAATTATTATTATACTTTGTTTCTTGAGAGTATTCATTACTTGTAAGAGGTTAAGTGTGAGCTTTAAACACTTAGGATTTGGGTTTTTGAGTGATCCTATAGTGATTAATTAAACACTTACGATTTGGGCTTTAGAGTGAGCCTAAAGTGAGTAAACTCTTGTAAGGTTTTGTGTTAGCCATAAACACTAAATGTAATTAGGTTGGGAGTGAGCTAAAACACTAAGTTGTGTATGAGCTTATAAAACATAAACTAAGTTGGTGAAATACAAAGTTGGTGAATTCAGGAGTAGATGTAAGGTTAGTTAATACTTGAAGCACTATAAATCTTTTGTATTGATTATTTCCTTTATTATTTAATTATTTGTGTTAACATAAAAAGTTTAAATTTCTCACCAATTCAATTCCTTTTTAGTGCACAAAAGCTAATAGGTTTGCAGTCTTAGTATTAGCATTAAATTTTGGGACTCAACTTGCAAGCCTAATGATGAAAACTAGTAGAACCATTCCCCAAAATGCAAGGTGAATTATGAAAGCAATAAGAACAAAAGCTTTACAAAACTTTGTGTCAACCCACAAACCTAGCCCAAACCTATAAGGACTAAAAGACTAGTTATGCTAGCCATATTTAATGGTTATATACCTCTATCATAATTGGTTACACACCCATCTAAATGGTTGTACAACCATATGCTAAACCCTAGATAGCAAAGCATTATAGAAATCCTTCCCTTGAAACCTAAATAGTTGTACAACCAACCCCTTGGCTGTGTAGACCACTTGGAAACCTTAAGAACTTTCATAGACCTTATCTATTATGTGTCATGAATGTGATGTATCTATAGTCATTCCAGCTCTGGTGGACCATTTTTCCTTCTATAAATGCCCCACCACTAGAGAGAATGGGAGGCCTAGACAACATAGTGTTACTCTGCTAAGATTGTGATTCACAAACCCTAAACACATAAAAAAACTAAACACTCATCTCATAAAACCAAAGACCTAAGGCAAAATAAGGTTTTTGTTATTCATTCCTATGGATTCTAATTGCATTTTAGAGGATATTCTCAAAACCTAGTGCTTTTGAAGGCAAAATGAACATCTAAAAGCAACCCAGAACCCCTCGCCCCTCATATTCTCTGCCCTTTCTTTTTTCTCTTTCTATTTTTAAACACTAGGTGTAGAAAGGCTATATAAACTTCTATTGGTCTGCATAGACCACCAAGTAGGGTGCATAGTGTAACATCTATATTCTCATTCATTAGCATTCTAACGTGAACATATTCATTCCATAAATGATTTATAATCCCACATGAACATATGCATTAGATAAATGATCACTTAGATATGTGAATTGGATAAACACGGCGATGACACTTGCACCATTGCATTTAGGATTGTATAGTTGCATGACAAATTATCTTATGTTGTGTGCATTATATAACATCATAAATCATGATGTTTTAGAATTTATTTAAAAGTATAAGAAGCATATGGGGATTAAGAGATAGATGAAAGTGATGAAGGAGTGAAAAAAAAAGGGACTAAAAGAGGAATATTAAACTTCCAAGCAATTGTAGTGAGACACCATGATTTTATCCTATTAAAATAGGTGTACAAATTAAAATTTTCATCTTTTAGGATCAGGATAGAGAGGGAAAATGGGAGGGAGTGCAAAAAAGGAAGGCAGGTAAGAAAGAAAAGAAGAAGGGAGATGAAAAGAAGAAGGGAGATGAAAAGAAGAATAATAATAAGAAGAAAAGTGAGCTAGCAATGAAGAAACCCTAAGCTTTCTAGTTTTGGGAAAAAGTGGTAAGTGATTTTATTTTCTTCCTGCATGAAATTCCTCGCTCATGATATGTTAAACATGCATGGTCAGTAAGAATTATTTAGTATCTGGAGTAGAGCTCATGTATGAAAGTTGAAATTAAAGAGAAGCAAAAGCTAATTATGTTAGTTTTATTATAAGAGTAGACTTTTGGACTCATGATTTCATAACCCTATAAGAGGAAATGGGGAAAGTATAAGCCATGAAATTTGCAGCTTTATGGCCCATCTAAATGCATGCAAAATAGTTTTTCTTAATTTCGTGTGTGTGAAGAACTATGGCTCCTTCATTAGGGTTGGTTCACAACCAACAAAAATCTCCTCAGTCTTTCAGCTTTCATATATTTGGATGACCTTATGTGTTGATTTAGGCAAAGTCAAAAATATTAAATTTGTAGGTTTATATTCCCTCTAAGTTCATGTGAAACAATTTTGCTTAATTTGTTGTATGGAAAGAGATATACCACATTGATTGTGACTGACCCTAAACTCGATGAAACCTTATTAGTCATTTAATTATGTTTTCCAAGAATTTGATGGCCATATAATGGGAATTTAGTAATGTTCTAAACTCGAAAGATGTATACTTATATCTAATATACATGCTTGTAAAATATTTTTGCCAAATTTAACATGGTTGATAAGATATTGTCCCTTCATCTTGATTGATTGTCAACATGTTGAAAACCTGCTCACCCTAAGATTGGTCATTTTATTTTGGTGAATTTATATACTGAATTAAACAATAAGTAAAACATGGAAAATGGTTCTTTATGTGATTTTTAACTTCTGATAAATTGGATTTGTACAATTTGAGATATGTCTCATAATATAAGATCTACTCAAATTATAATGGCATTGAAATAGGGCAGAATTCAAAAATTCACCGCATTTTATATATATTGACTTGAAATTTGATTCTATTGTATCATTATATGTCTAGTTTATTTAAAAAAAAAATAAAGTCATTTGGATAGGTATAGTAAGATTTATTCTAGTTATACTATAGCAAGGTCAGACTGTCACATAAGAAAAGTTTGCATAAACACTAGGTCCATTTGCATATAACATGCCATAGTTGCATACCAAGCATTCATAATCATTTTTTTTATTGTTATAACCATGTATGTATCAAATGTTATGATCTCAACACTTTGAGGAAGCCCAAGAGAGAGGACCAAACCTACCATAAAGGTTGGCCACATCAAAAGGTGAGTAAAAGCCATAATTTGATTCTAATGTGTATGTGTAATGATTTTATGATATGGTTATGTTATACTACATGTATATGAGATTGAATTGTACCATTTTACATGTGTATACAAGTCAAGTGAGAATTATCGACTCTTAATGATTACTTGGTATGCCATTGTAAATGAACACCTGCATATAAAACTAAAAGAATTTTATGATCAACTTGTCAAACACTTATAAATCACTTCGAAAAGGGACCAATATGTCCTATTGGCACATGTTATTAATCAAATGATTCACTTGTTATATGCTTGCTAATAAAATCAAATGTCTCTTGAATCGTATGAATTCCCAATAGTAGTGTTTGCCTTACAAGGTCATGACAAAATCAATCTATTACATTTGCACTTACAAAGTCAATTCTTATACTTGTAATGTATACTAATGATATCTAATTGTTGGTTGTGCCATAAGAATTTGATTATTATTTTTATTCATTGAGTCATGATTCACCAAATCATAACTATATGTTTTAAATATTGAAGCATAGGGTTTTGATACTTTGGAGTATAGAGTTTTGCATATAGATACATGGAGCACAGGTCGTCAGTTGAATTCCAGTTCTATCTTTCCTTGTGTCATGTACATATATTTAGATAGGAACTAGTTTATGGTGACTAGCCTTGAACATTAGTTAACATATATGTATATTAAACGCATGCTGGATTATGCATGCATGATGAATCAACCTTTATGCATATGTATTTTTGGACATGAATGCCATAATTTGTAAATGAAAATGGTTATTATATATAGACCACCATTTAGTTTATATAGCTAACATTACTTGAGAATAATCCTTCAAAACACTTATTTTCTCTATTTGGATTCCCTTTTCTTTTGTGTTTCTTTTGAGTGACTTAGAAGTTGCATTGACATAATTGGGGTAGGTTTTATGACCTAAGATATCTATTCAATCAAATAATAGGGCAATGATTAAGTTTAAGTGTGTTTTATGATTTCCATGCATTTATCTTTCCCATTATTCTCTATTTGGTACTTTAATAAGAGACATGTTTTCTATTATAAGACCATTCTATGACAATATCAAGTGAGGAATTCTTCATTCCCATGACATTGAAAGCTTCATTATGGTAATTACTATTTTAAATTGTGTTTGTGTCCTAATCATCATCACCATGGGAAGATACGATTAGCTCCCTAGTTAGTTCACTTTCTTCATCATACTTTAGATGGCTTCACGATTAGAGATGGAGGAAAAACTTATACACTTAAGGACCCTCCTATTAGATCATGTTTCATGCTTGTTTTCATACATATTTTGGCCATAAGATGATTCCCTTTTTATTAGTGTCCTAACTTTTAAAATGGTTAGCTATGTTTATGATGCTTATCTATTTAGGAGCAATGTGGAGGAGGGTTCAATAACCCTAGGATCCCATTTACCTAATGATGATTTCCCTTTGCCTTATATTTATATGCTAGCAGATAGTGCAATGTTGTGTGTCATGTATTACATCATGGATGGATTATCATGCTATAGTAAGATCCCTATGTTAATCACTAACAAGGTGAAAGATGACTTTTATAATAAAGTGGAGGACATATTATTACAAAGTGATGCCATTTGTATTAATGAATGTTGGAGTAAAGTGCCAACGATTGACAATTACCCTTTTTTTTACTTGATCCATAAAAAAGTAGAGGTGTGCATGGATGACATGATGGTGAAGTCCGAAACAAGGGAAGGGCACTTTGAAGCCTTAGAGAAATTTTTGAAAAGGGTTGACCAATAAAACCTAAGGTTAAATTTCAAAAAAATTATGTTTAATAGTGAATTATTAG
Organism: Omphalea diandra; assembly: GCA_949677035.1. NCBI lineage: Eukaryota > Viridiplantae > Streptophyta > Magnoliopsida > Malpighiales > Euphorbiaceae > Omphalea > Omphalea diandra. Next base: position 7,286 of record CATIWR010431778.1, on the reverse strand, counting down.
GACATGTGGTGAGTGAAAAGGGTATTGAAGTGGGCCTAGGCAATGTGAAAGTTATTCATGATATGTCTGCACCTATGATTAAAAAAAGTTTGAGGTTTCCTAAGCTACCTCTAATACATTAATAGGTTCATAACATGGCTTACTCCAATTTATAAGCCGATTTTCAAGTTATTATGGAAGGACTAGCTCATGGAATGGAATGAATAATGCTAAAGGATAAAGGTGTACTTGACCAACTCGCTAATGTTGAAATCCTTAAAGTTGGGGAAGCTTTTAATTTTATATCTTAAAGTATAAGAGAGCTATATTGGTGTAATGTTGGCTTAAGAGGGTGATGGTGAACAAATATACAGTGTATTACCCCAATAAGAAGCTAATCCGATATGAAAAAAGCTACAACTAGGTGAAAACTTGTTTGGCACTAGTATGGACAATAAAAGAGTCAAGCCACAATTTTCACTCATACTCTGTTGAAGTTGTGTTGAAGCTTTATCCAATTAAGCATTTGTTTGAGGCTCCTTCCTCAATTGGAAAGTTGGCAAAATGGGTAATATTGCTAATAGAATTTGACATTAAGTATGTGACTAAAATGTGATAATGGATTGCACAAATATATAATACTTGGCCTAAAAATCTCTTTAAGAGGAAGGAGTCAAACTTCCTCAATTCCTAAATAAAGGGTTAGGACTAACTGAGCCCCAGTGTTAGAGGATGTATTTTGATGGAGTAGTGAATAAGAAAGGAGCAAGCTTGGGTGTAATTTTACTGTCACTAAAAATGGATTTTTTCCATATGGATAAAACACTAAATTTCAAAGTAATTAATAACATCATTTAGTTCGAGCCTTGTGCATTTAGCTTGGAATCTTTGACATATATGAGGGTACAGATGGTTGAAGTTTTTGAGCACTCATTGCCAATTTTCTCTTATGTCACAAATGAATGGGAGTTGAAGGAGGAACATTTGAGCCTATACATAAAACACTTGAAAAAATTGATCCTAAACTTTTAGAGAGTTATATTTCACCATTTGTCATGGAAGAAGAATGTGATGGTTAATACCTTAGCTACTATACTTTTTTTTTTTTTGGAAGGGCCAAAGAAAAAGCCAATAAAGCCATTGGTCACACTTAGATCTGAGACGCCATGCCTTGTTGTTAAATAGGTGACACAAGTAAAAACAAAAAATCACCCATTGTATATGATGTGTAAAGGTACTTAAAGGATGGAGAATACCTTTAAAGGGTTGAAAGGAAGGATAGAGACATGATTCATAGACTAGCATCATAATTCATTGTCTATGACAACATGATATACAAATGGATGTCAAATGGGGTCCACTTAAGGTGTCTAATATAGGAGGAAACAAACCAAGTCATGAAAGAGGTGCATGATGGGATCTGTGGTCCCCCATATGAATGAAAAAGGGTTGATAAAGAAAATCTTAAGGGTGGTTTATTATTGAACCAATATGGAGTAGAATTGCATTCAGATGGCATGAAGCTATCACAAGTATCAAGTTCATGACAACCTTAATCACCAACATGTGATGGAATTACAAAATCTGATGTCACCTTTGTCATTTGCAGCATAAGGTATTGATGTGAATGGATAAATTATACTTGTTACCACAAATGGACATACGTATATTATGGTAGTAGTGGATAACTTTTTGAAGTCAGTAAAAGTTGAGGCCTTCAATAAGCTAGGGGCAAATAAGATGGCTCTACTCATCAAAATAATCTTATTTACAAATGTGGTGTGTCACACAACATCATGATGAATAATGTGTTTCACTTTCAGGTAGCAATCAAAATACTCATAAAAAATTATGGAGTGGCTCATCATAAGTTATCATGTTATATACCATATGCCAATGGAGTGGTAGAGACAACTATCAATAATGTCAAAAACATCCATTCCAAGATAATGGAACCTTATAGTGAATGGTTTAAGAAATTGAATTTTTCATTATGGGGGGTATTGAACTATAGCTAGAGAATCCATAAGAGTGGCATCATACCACCTTGTGTACGAAATGAAGGTGATATTGTTAGTTGAGGTGGAGATGAAGTCCTTACAAGTATAGGTCGAGTCAAAACTCCTGAGTATCAATTAGTATAAAGTAGGTTTGAATAGTTGGACATATTGGATGAGGTGATTGAAGGTTATCTATCACATCTAATAGTACCAAGCTAGAATGTCTCACACATTTAATAATAGTATTAAGGCAAACACCATAAGGGTAGATGAACTGGTGTTGATGGCAATTAGACTAAAAAAATAAAATATCGCAAAAAAGTTTAAGCCAAATGGGTAAATTCCTTATGTGGTTAAGCAAAATCTATTTAAGCAAGGTAGTGAAATTTTCAAACACGGATGGGAATGAGTTCTCTAAGCTAGTAAACTTGAATTGAATAAAGAAGTACATTGTGTGAGGTTATAAGAAAAGTAAATAAGTCCACTAAGTTAAAAACCCAAAGGGCAATTTAGGCAAAAATTAGGGCATGATAAAAGATTAAGAAAAGAAAGAAGAAGAAAAAAGTGACATTTGCTAATTCAAACACTCAAAAAAGAGGTTAAGGAAACAATTAGGACACGAAATACAACAGTAAGGAAAAAGTCGAGAGAGTGCGATTAACCACTAGGGACAACAACAAAAAAATTATGAGAGATAAGATGACATCAAAGGAAAAAAGGACAAAAAGTAGGAGCCAATAAGATAGGGGCATTGGGTAAAATAGTTATATGATCCGATGTGTCTTTTTTAAAAGTAGTAATCATGCATTTAATTAATATGTAAGATTCAAAACATAATGGTTCACATTAAGCATAATACTAAAAGGGAAACATTTACATAATTAATGCAGTCTTTTGTCCAACATTCCATTAAGCTAAAATGAAATATAAGAGGTTCTTTTCCCTATGCTTATTTGATGTTTAATTATCAATATTTGATGGGTCCTAGCAAACATAGCTAACGGTCACACAACCAAACTTTGAGTTTAGCATTATTTGAAGTGGAAGCCCTAAATGGAAAAATAAGGGAGATGTAGTAGTGGGCACAAGTAGCCTCAACTTTATCTAAAAAGTGTTAGGTTAAATGTGCCTTGATGAAGCACAAAAGAATTCTCATAACGTCCTATATACATCAAATGTATGAATGATCATACAGCCTCCAAAAGTCCTCAAGGTGTTATAGTGAGGCTCCACTTGGGACAAGTATAGTGGATATCAGAGTCAATGATGTGAGACATCCACTTGGTCCACTCTGTCATTATGGCAGCAGGTCTTAGTAGACGATGCTTCAAATGATTTGGTGGGAAATAATGCCTTGCATCCACAGTCAGGGTAGCCATCAAGACCACATTTTCTTACAACTATAATAATAATAATAATAATATAAAAGTATATATAATAAGAAAACAAAAGTAATAAGCTCGTTAAGCTAAACAACCAAAAGGGAGTCCTAAGTAAAAATGAGCAACCCGCTGAATTAAAAACCCGCATGTGCTTTATGAAAAAGTTAAAATAAAAAAATACTAACAAAAATAACACATAAAAAGGTTGCAAATGGGGTCCACACCTAAAGTAGCAACAAACTTCCAAAGATGGAATCACTTACACTAAGGGGCACCTTATTCAATCACCTAATGGTTTCACCCAAAATTGTCAATATAGGAGTCTTGTCGAGCTGACCTCTTTAAAAAGGGACAAAATTTGTAGATCAATCTCTCTGCCATCTCATTGTAGCAAAAACTCTCCTATTATAATTGTCATTATAATGCAGGCTTATGCCATAGTAGCATGACCTTTATAAGGGTGAGGAGTAGGAAAAAGAAACATGAGAATTTTATACTCATATAAGGTGTAACTAGGCACCTTATCACGTCATATATTGAATAGCTCCGTCAACTTTCAAATGTGTTGATAACCATCATATGGTAAAGTAATCTAATTTGTGCCCATGATATGATAATCAAGAACAATGTTGAATTCTTTTAGTAGGAGGCATATTTAAGTATCTCCAAGATGAAAGGAATAGGTAGTGGGATCCCACAAATTGCAAGCCACTCTAGAAAATCTAGGTTAAAAAGAACCAATAGGAGGTAATAAAAGGACTTGAGATCTGCCCAAGGCATATTGGACCAACTTTACAATGGGAAAGATCTGAGTAATACCTTAGCCATTGTTGAGAAGGTAGAAACGACATATTTGAAGGCAAAAATCATTGATCAATATTTGCAGAAGAAATAAAAGATGATTAATGCTTGATAGTTGGGAATATTATCACAATGGCAAACTATCCAAGTTATTTGTACAGGCAATTAATGGTTTGTATATACTAGTTTTCTACAAGTTTATTGGACAAAACTTTCATACATTTTGACCTTATGAATCCTAATGTACCTATTTTAAAAGGCATATACATATGCAAATGAATAAAAAAAAAAAAAGGCAAAACCATACATCCAAAGAATTAATTTAGGACTATAATGAAAATGATGCATAAATATAGCAAAGAAATTCTACAATTTCCATAAAATGTAGGTGAGGTAACCTCAAATGTATCATAAAAATCCTAAGTTCCTCAAGAAGCATCTATAAAGGAGTCATCTACCATATAAATTTTAAAAATATGGATAGTGTTTACCAAATGCATGAAAAAGAAAGTAAAATCCTAAAAAATTATAGGAAGAATAAATGACTTAATCCTCATCTCTAAAAGTAGTCCATTCCTCTTCCTTCAAAGTGACACACTCATTAAAATCATCAAGCATCAATAATGTCGTCCTCTATATTTTAAGCTCAGTACCCATAAAACGCTGCTTTATATCCCTTAACTCTCTAGTTAGGCATAAGATTGCCTCTTACAAAGCACATAATGGTTAGGGCGAATAAAGTATAAAGCACACACAAGCACAATCATGAGCATGCATACACATTTTTTATTTGATTTTGTTACTAACTAAGACCTTCTGAGTTTGTAGTGTCACTATCCTTTTCAAAAAAGCCACTAGGTTGCCTAATGCCATAGCTTGAGCACATGAAATCTATAGTGAAAATATTATCTTAACCAACACATAACTAGGTATGAACAAAATCTATGAAGGCATATAAAGAAGACAATTATATCACATGGCTAGTCTTATCTAGCTCGAACATAGAGGTCGATCTTCGGGAGTCATCATTAACCTAACCAGGGACATAATGTAAGACTCAACCATGCTGTCTGAAAAAAGGCTAAGCTCCTACACCACTACTAGCTCTAGGCTTCAAACTTTGAGACCGTGTCCCCCTTTGCAATCTCATATAGCAGGTATGAGTTTTAAAGGCCTCCACTCATAATGTGACCTCATCTTTGGGCCCTACAATGTATAAATGTCCCCTCATATGCCTTATACCTGAAGAAGGCATGAAGAGTCACTGCAACCATAAGAATTTTCTTTAGAAGTGCTCTCACCATCTAGGCCCTATTGTTTACTCATAATTTTGCTATTTAATATATTATTCTCATCCATATTAATTAAGTAATGCTTAATTTATGCTTTAAATTGAAGTTCATTAAAGTAATTTTGTTTTAATAGGCAAAGAATCAAAGAAAGATATTAAAAGGAAAAAATAGGTTAAGCATGACCATGCATATGGCCATGCCTAATAAAAGGTCAATAAGCATCGGAGGGATGCATGACCATGCTTTTAAGTTAATGACTATGCTTTTAATGGAAGAAGGTAATTGATGAAGATAGAAACATGTAACACGACCATGGGCATGACTATGTGCAAGAAGGGAAATTCGAAGGTAGCTATCGCAAAATGGCATGACCATGTGAAAAGTTGAGCGTTACGTGCCTTATTAAATTAGAATTGCAACTTATACTTAAGAGGGATTTGTTTTCCTTTATGGGTATTCAAGCACCCTTATTAGAGGGGGATGTTTAAAGAAGTATTTCAAGGGAAAAATAATGAAAATTAGGGTATAAGGGGACAACTAAAAGAATAGAATATAATTCAAGCTAGGGTTACATCAAAATTTTACAGAGTGAACGTGCAAGAATTCAAGTAGTCAACATCCATGACTACTCTTAAAGCTATTTTGTTTGTTTTCTTCTCTTCTCTTTATTCCATTATATACTAAACTTTTATTGTCTATGGTTATAAATGGATCTTATATAGCTTTCATTGGATTTCATTAATTTAAATCTATTTGTTTCTTACATCATAGGTATTAGCAATTGTTAAGTGTTAATTGTTTGATCAACTATCAATTGATTATCTTAGTTTTATGATTCGACAATCGAGAGATGCTTTTTATGAAATAATGCTTTCAACAATTCCTTTGCTTTGTTATTGAGTTAAGAAACTTTAATAACTTATTACTATCTTTAGAGTCTTGAATTAAGAGGCAATTGCATGATGTTTAGCTTTTAAGCTGAGGAACCTTTAGCTAACATGTTTTTACGTGTCAACTTATACTCAAGAGGGATTAATTGACTATCGTAGTTAATTGATAGTAGTACTTGTTGCATGAATCAAATTGACAAGGATTAGGGAACCATTAGAAGGTTATCAATTATCCATTAATGATCTCTCATGTAATGACCGTGTTCATTTGAAAGAATTGATATGGCTCTGATACCAACAACTGTATTCATTTACATAACTCATATCATACATGTTCAAAATACATATGCATAAAGGTTTTATCCATCCTACACACAATCAAACATTTACTTGATGTACATATATGTATATGACACAAGGAAAGAGAGAGTTTGGATTCAGTTGATGACCTGTGGTCCATATATCTCAATGTAAAATTGAAAGCACGAAAGGGTCCAATTCCTATTCTTCAGTATCCGAAAAAAATTTTGTGATTTGGTGAGTCGCGACTCAGTGAATAAAAATAATAATCAAATTCTCTTGGCATAATCCATAATCAAATATCATTAAGATACATTGCAAGTATAACAATTAACTATGCAAGTGCAAATGAAATAACTTTGTTTTTGTCGTGACTGAGCAAGGCAAACATTGCTCCCGGGATATTCATGTGATTCATGTAACATATGATTTGGGACCTATTGGTCTATCTTCATGTAATTCATTTGACATATGATTTGGGACCTATTAGTCCATCTTCCTCTAATTCTTTTGACATATGATTTGGGACCTGTTGGTCCATCTTCTTGTGATTTGCAAGTGTTTGACAAGTCGGTCACAACGCCTTTTTAATTCCATATGCAAGTGCTTATTCACAAATGATATATCAAGTAATCGTTAAGA
>CATIWR010431765.1:0-29199 GCA_949677035.1 Omphalea diandra | reverse complement strand
TATATATATATATATATATATATATATATATATATATATATATATATATATATATATATATATATATATATATATATATATATATATGATTATCTTTTGGTTCATTCTTTATGTTCTGATGTGGTCGGTTTTTTATAATGGCATATGCATGTGTATAATTAAATTGATTTGCGATTGAGTTTTTCATAGGGATTTCGATATTTGTGGGATATTTTCTCTCAGAGGGGGAAAAAATTTATGAGATCTTGATTAGGGCTTTTACTTACGAGTTGAAATTGGGAACAGATGAATGTGTGGAAAAATGAGAGTGCAGCCTGGCCAGTTGCTAATCCAGTTGTCACCTGTGCTTCAGTCTCAGATGCTGGTTTTCCCAGTAATTTTGTTGCAGATCCTTTTCTTTATGTTCAGGTAACTATTTTATATGTATGTTGTTCAGGTTTTATTTATATATGGAATTAACATTTTCGGATGTTGTTTCCGGTTATGCTGAAATCATACAGCATTCACCAAAAAAAAAAACCCTTCACCAATATGTGCTGTTGTTCAACAGCCAACGAACTGAACTTAGTTACATTGTAATTGCTATCAGTTTCAATGTCTTTTTGTCTTTGCCTAGTAGTGGGTGTTTATTTGACCCTAATTTGAGGTGCAAGCTGTTGGCTACTGCTATTCCAATTGTTTAATTGCCAGGTGCTTAGGAATAAATATATTCCATCATCAAGGAAATGGCATTTAGCATTATAAAAAAAGTGAAAGTGACAGAGGTGTGCCAGAGGGTCTCTATTCATGGGATTTTTTTTTAATTCCTTCATTGTGAGCAATCATGGAACAATTCAGATGACAGTTCTAGACCTAAGGAATTGAGTTGCAATTTGTATTTTTCTGCAAGGTGGTTCTCTCTTATGGGAATTTGCAGATGATGATGAGAATGTTATGTGATGGAGTATGAGATCATTTGATTCTTTATCATAAGAATCTCACTGTTAAAAAATGGTGACTTTAATTTAAGAGATAGCTTTTTTACTTTTTGTGAGATTATTTAAGGACGAATAATCTATAGTTCCATTGGTATGTAATGGATATTTCAATTAACCTTGGAATGAGTGGCAAGTATTTCAGAGGCAGCAATTAGAATTTGGGTTTTGTTATAGATTGCCTTGCTCTGTCATGAAGATCCCAATTAAATTGACAAATGAGAACCCTAAGCTAAAGCATTTGTAATAAAGGACAAGAAGGAAAGACAATTAATCATATGATGGAGAGAATCTTAATGGGATCAATAGATGCAAATCAAATAGCTAGAAGTGGATTGGATGCTTTCTTTGTTGTAGAAAATGTTTGAAGATATTGGGGGACATTCAATCATTGCTTTCAACAAATCTTTTCACTTGAGTTTGAGATTAACTATTATTGCTACACTTTTGTAAAGATTGAAATTATTTGTTTGCTTGAAGCTTCAAAAAGGTTCTATCTCTTGTATGATTCATTGGGGAGAGATTGGGACTCTACAGTACCAATTTCACTATTTGTGCAATGTTCATTCCTAAGAAGAAAAATGCACAAGTTTTATAATTTGACTCCTTTTTCCCCCTATTTTTTTTATTTTTTTTATTTAAGGGTTTGCTTCTTGCTGGCAAAAGCACCCTCTTAAATGTTTTGGTCGTCATTTGAAAGTTCTCTCCCAACATTAAGGCCATTATATGTTTGTTTGGAGATGGTAAGATCTTTCTAAGGACGGTAATTTCCTGCAAGTTCTTGTAATGAGTTTGGTTTCTTTGTTTAGGTGTTGGAGAAATTAAGAAGGTGCCTGTGTTGTACCTTTTTTTACTTGTTTGTGTGTTATGACATTGAGTTAATAATTGTTGTACAGATATGGAACAGGTTAGTTTCTTAAAAAAGAGGAAGGCGCACTTTTTTCTAGGGCTTGTTTTCCATTTGGAAGACATCACCCTGTAAACTGTGTTGTGGTAAAGCGTTATATATTTTGGCAGTTTTCTGTTTCTGGCTGATATATTTACAAATGATGGAAAGTGATGGGAAAGAACAACTGTTCACTTATTGCCTCTTTACTTCATTGATTTTGGTTGTTCACTGCTTATGCTTAATTCAGCAAGTTACGGCTGTGGGAGTTGATGAGTAAAATTGTCAGGTTATGGATCCTGTTGATTGGTGTAGTGGTTGGGTTTTGACTAGAGCCATATGTCTAAATGATTTTTGTTGAATTTTAAGTTTGATTTCATATGAATGCTGAAACTACGATAGATACATTGTGAGGCTGATTAGACTTCAAGGTTTTCTTCTGAACGTAGAAAATGGAGTCCAGTAATTTACTGTGCTATTGTGCTACCTTAGTAATGCATGTTCACAGACATGTGAGTTCTTTTGGTAGATGAAGTTTTTACTCATACTGTGTGTGTATATATCCTCCAGTAATTTAGCTAGAAGTCTAGAACCTCAGATCTCACCAGGCCGGGCGAAGGGGAAGGAATGGGTGGTCCGGGAACAAAAGATGCTGAGGAGGTCTTCAGGCTCATATTTCTCTAGGTTGATAAAATTAAAGATCAATAGACCTACATAAGAGGGCTTGAATGCCAGTCACTTGAAGGTTCATTCAGCTATTCAGTTGTTAATGCCAACATATGAACACAATATGCAGATCAATGAAATTATAAGCAGCAGAAGAACAATGACCTTTTTAGCAAGAATGAAGTGGCAGTGTATTCAGATTGTTTTGCTAGTTGAGGCAACAAAATAAATCTGCTGAAGTTCTCAGAGAATTCTTTCTGGTATCTTTTGTAGTGAGGTAACTCTGTAGCTTGGTGCTTGTAGGAGCATCACAATGTATGAGTTGCTCTTTGTAGTATTTAAACTGTTGCTATCTTGCTGGGGTTACCTAGCACTTTTGCATTAGGGTTGAACTTAAATTATTCGTGTGGTGCTCTTATATCATTGCCTCTCATCTTGCCTTTCCATCTGATTATTTTGTATTGCATATGAAGTTGAAGATTTCTTTTCTATTTTTATTATCGTTGTCTTCTTTCGAGTTTCAATTTTACTTCAACTTGTTCTTGAAATTAATCCTACATTTTCTATTCAATTGATCCAGGGACAGACTCTCTACCTATTTTACGAAACTAAAAATTCAATCACCATGCAAGGAGATATTGGAGTTGCAAAAAGTACTGATAAGGGAGCAACATGGCAACAATTGGGCATTGCCTTGGATGAGGACTGGCATCTCTCTTATCCTTATGTATTCAACCATCATGGCGAAGTAAGATCACAAACTCATTTGCTTTCATTTGCAATAGACACATGAAGTTTGTCACCTAATGTTTGCTTATAAAACAATATGTACACTCATGCAACCTTTGGACTGGACCTGTGCAGAATTGGTCCAACCTAAGGCATTAAGAAGTAAAGCTAAGATGGATCATAAAAAATTTTTGTTTGTTCTTGGGGCATGAGTGGTAATTATGTAACTTTACAGACTGGCTTGCCAATATTTTATTGGCTTTTGGGCCAGACCATTTTCAACTTTTGTTGAGCTTTGCAAGTCTTAATTCCTATTGAATTGCAATTGAAATTTATTGATATTCCAATCTGAATACTAGAATAAATTGTGCTGGTTGATTGCGTCATGCCATTTGTTACTGTTCTTGCAGATATACATGATGCCTGAGGGTAGTGCAAAGGGGGATCTTCGACTATATCGAGCAGTTAATTTTCCTCTACAATGGACACTGGAGAAGATTCTCATAAAAAAGCCACTTGTTGATTCCTCCGTCATTAAACATGATGGAACATATTGGCTTTTTGGTTCTGATCACAGTGGCTTCGGAACTAAGAAAAACGGACAACTGGAAATCTTGCATAGCAGTTCACCACTTGGTCCTTGGAAACCACACAAGAAGAATCCAATTCATAATGTTGACAAGAGCATGGGAGCTAGAAATGGAGGCAGACCATTTGTGTATGATGGAAACCTTTATCGCATTGGTCAGGACTGTGGTGAAACATATGGACGACGAGTGCGAGTCTTCAAGGTGGAAGTTCTTACCAAGGATGATTACAAAGAAGTTGAAGTCTCCTTGGGCTTTGAAGAGCCCAATAAGGGACGGAATGTATGGAATGGTGCTCGTTACCATCATCTTGATGTGCAGCAGCTGAGTTCTGGCAAGTGGATTGGGGTTATGGATGGGGATCGTGTACCTTCAGGAGATTCAGTTCGTCGGTTCGTTATTGGCTGTACTTCACTTGCAGCAGTTACTGCAATTGTTGTAGTATTAGGTCTGCTGCTTGGAGCTGTGAAATGTATTATACCCCTCAACTGGTGTTCTTACTACTCAGGGAAGAGAAGTGATACTCTCTTGGTACGGGAAAGGCCGAATGTGTTTTCTTCAAAAGTAAGACGGTTTTGTGGCCGCTTGAACAGAGCTGCTTCATCTCTCCGAGTAAAAATAAGGCCTAATACTTGGGCTGGGAGATTGGTTTTGGCTGTGATATTCACATTTGGAGTCATACTAATTTGTACAAGTGTAAAATATATCTATGGAGGCACTGGTGCTGAAGAACCTTACCCATTAAAAGGCTCCTACTCTCAGTTTACCCTAGTGACAATGACATATGATGCCCGCTTCTGGAATTTGAAAATGTATGTCAAGCATTATTCAAGGTGTTCCTCAGTTAAAGAGATCATTGTGGTCTGGAACAAGGGGACACCCCCCAAATTGAGTGATTTAGACTCAGTGGTGCCTGTTAGGATCAGAGTAGAAGACCAGAATTCACTAAACAATCGGTTCAAAAAGGATTCATTGATAAAGACCCGTGCTGTTCTTGAGCTTGATGATGATATTATGATGAGTTGTGATGACATTGAACGGGGATTCAATGTGTGGCGCAAACATCCAGATCGGATAGTTGGGTTCTATCCCCGACTCATTAGCGGAAGCCCATTGAAGTACAAGGGTGAGAAATATGCGCGAACTCATAAAGGTTATAACATGATTCTTACTGGTGCAGCATTTATTGACAGTAAAGTTGCTTTTGAGAGGTATTGGAGTGATGAAGCCAAGGCAGGGAGGGAAGTGGTGGACAAATATTTTAACTGTGAGGATTTGCTATTGAATTACTTGTATGCAAATGCAAGTACCTCTAGTACGGTTGAATATGTAAAACCAACATGGGCAATAGATACATCAAAATTCTCTGGTGCTGCAATTAGCCGGAATACACAAGTGCATTACAAGATAAGAAGTAATTGCCTCCAGAAATTTTCAGGGATATATAGAAGTTTGGGTGGCCGAAAGTCAGAATTTAACCGGCGAGAAGATGGTTGGGATTTATAGTAAAGCACTAATTCTAGAAGCATATTGCATACTCTTTTCAGTCTTTGTGAATCCTTTCAACCTTTTGGTAGATTCTTGTCTTGTTACTGTAGTTTTATACCCACCCCTGCTGTGAAGATTTTTGTGTTAGAGAAACTTTAAATATTTATGTCTTTGTTTAGTAAGATGTACATTATGTTATATCTTCACCCGTTCTGAGAGTTGATGTAGATTGGTTTTTATCATGCCTTATGTTACACTTCTGTGAAATTGGATAGATCCAAAATGGATATTGGTTGGTATGATCATGTTTGTTCTTCACGTAGTCTTTTTTCAAGTACAACCAAATAAACAGAGTTATAATTTCTTCTTGGAAATTCCCCATTCCTTTTATTGTTTTCTAGAATTTTTCCATGGAAAGAAAGAAATCATTTGGTAATTTTCGGAGAAGCTGCAACCTTGCCAGCATGCAATGAGAAAATGTGGGGTCAGGTTGGTCTTGCACGACTCCACAAGGCAGGCGACCATTTTGACCAGCATCCGATGAGAAAAGTCTTCGGCTGCGTTCATTTATTTATTTATTTTTTGAATATTAACTAACGTTCAAATTAAAGAACTAAAGAAGTATTCCAATAGTCAAAACTCGCCTGTGCAACTCGGCGGAAACGAAAAAACAGGACCATATCGTTTGCTTGTCTCCTGGTGAACATGACAGAAAAGCCCTGCCCATGTTCTAAATTCTCTAGACAATCTTGAATTAACTGACCATATTCAGATTCATTTCTCAGACCTGCTATCACAAAAGAGAAGAAATGATATATTCTTGTCTTATTTAGAAGAAAATTTTAAATTAAAAAGTGAAAAAAATAAGGGGGCTTGTCTTTTTTTAAATCTCTAAAATTTATAATTTTTTACATATCAATTTGAGGTATACAAAAAGTAAGAGATATTTTAATAAATTGTCTAATTTCCTAAGAGATATTTTAATAAATTGTCTAATTTCCTCTCAAATCAATAGAAATTAAAATTTTTATTTTACGTCTCTTATCTTTCCATTTATTTACTTTAATAAACATCTCATTCCTTTTCTTACACCCCATCTAAAATAAAATATAATATCAAACGGAAAATTTCAAATGAGATTCTCAAGTATTGTAATCATTTTTAGTACTGAAAATTTATGCATTACAAAATTAATTAGAATTAAATTTACTTTTAAAAAAAGGAATCCTTTATTATAAGTAGTATTTTAAAAATTTGATTGGATTGATTGATTATATTGGTTAAGTTAAAAATCGGATAGTTAGTTTTGATATGATTCTCAAAATTGATTTTTATTTTTAATATTTTTTAATTTTAAGGTTATTTTAAAAATATTTTTAAATTTTATTTATTATTGAATCAATTAAACTAAACCAATTGAAGCAATAAATCTGATAAATTTGAAAATTGATTAATTGACTTAGTTATTAATTAATCCGCTTTTAAAAACACTGATAATAAATTAATTGAGTGGTATATTAGCTTTAAATGGTAAAATTGAATAAGAGACTTGTTTTACTCGTAAAATAAAATAGAATTTGTTTGGCTCGTAAAGTAAAATAGAATTACAAGGAAATAACGGTTACATACACGTGAATTCATATTTTATAAACTTGTAAAATATCTATATTTTGCAATGAATTATTTAACATTGAAACCAAACTGAAGAATAACTATTCAAAGTTAATTATTTCTTTTCATTTGTTTCATCAACCAAACAACAAAGTACATCATGAATACAAAGCATTTTTAGTTTTAGAGGCCTAACTCTATTGTTATTATTATTATTTTGTAAGGCATTGGATGGAAGGGATTGAGCTGATGAACTTTACTTTGTGCTTTCAGAAAAGCTCAGAAGGAAAACAGCGAAGAAATTGCCTCCGGTTGCTCTTGTCCACGTGATTATATGCAAAGCTCCATTATGAGTTGATTATATCCTTATCCATAATTTGGACAACCTGTTTCCTATGGCCCGCGATAACGACAAGGCCCATTCCAAACTGGCATTTCGAATTTGCAATCCCTCTCGCCCATTGATCCCCAGTATATTAATGTGAATCAAGAGTTTATTACACACACACACACACACACACATATATATATATATATATATAACAAATGCTTTTTTTAGATCAATAAATATGCACCTACTCGTGTTGAGAAATTATACAAGTTTTTTTTTTTTTGTAAATTATAAGTTTATTTTGGATATAAACTGTAGATTTATTACCAGTAAACTGTATGTTCATTTTTTGTAAATTGTAAGTTCATTTAATATAAACTGTAAATTTTTTTTCAATAAATGATAAGTTCTTTTTTTGTAAATTGTAGGTTTATTTTTTATAAATTGTAAGTTTATTTTGGTATAAACTGTAAATTTATTATAAGAAAATTATAGATTCATTTTTTGTAAATTATAAGTTTGTTTTTTTGTAACCTGTAGGTTCGTTTTTGTCAATTGTAGATTTATTATCAATAAACTGCATATTCATTTTTTTATAAACTGTAGATTTATTTTTTGTAAACTATGAATTTATTTTTTATAGTTAAAATTATAGTTAAATATTTTGATATTTTCAATTTCTCTTGCAATATTAAAATTGATAAACTTACAGTTTATACTACTTTTTTTGTGAAAATAAAAAATAAATGTATTTTTTTCTAAACATATGAAATAATAATAATAATAATAATAATAATAATAATAATAATAATAATAATAATAATAATAATAATGTAATTAAAAATAAAAAAATATAAAAGTATAAATATGTATATTTAAAGTAAAAAAAAAAAGGATATTTGTTAAAAAAAACAAAGCAATAATATTTAAATGTAAAAAAAGAAATTTGTTAAAAAAAGAAACAAAATAGTAATTATAGAAGAGATAATCTCTTTTGTGTTTATTACTATACATGTTTTGCACTTCTAGACCACAAAGTATTGTGGACAGAGGGTACATGATATAATTTATCTTCCCAGTTTAATCACGTCAAAAAATTCCAAACCT
The DNA here is from genome assembly GCA_949677035.1 of Omphalea diandra. NCBI lineage: Eukaryota > Viridiplantae > Streptophyta > Magnoliopsida > Malpighiales > Euphorbiaceae > Omphalea > Omphalea diandra. The sequence continues at coordinate 20,820 of CATIWR010431765.1, read as the reverse complement.
ACCATAAATTTAACTGTGTATTTTTAAAATTTAAATTTAATTTTAACTATTTAATAAAAAATTATTGCAAATTATAATTTATGTTAATGTAACATTAAAAATACTTCTTCCTCTTTCTCCTGAAAAATACTTCCTCTTTCTCCGCTTCATATCATTATAAAATATTATTTTTCATTTTATATGGTCACAAAACATATTTTTAATATCAATTTTGACTCATTATGATTAAATAGCTAAAATTAAAAATTAAATTAAAAAATTATTACAACATTTAAAGTTGTGGCCAAAATTATAAACACAATATTTTCGATTTTTTAAATTATTAAAGTGATCAATACTAAAATATGCATTTTTATCATTATGTCTATGGTTTCAAAATGATTAAAGGAACCAAAATCAAGGCGAGGATATTTTGATTTAAAATCAACATAACTTTTAAAGCAATTAACTTAAAAAATTTTGAGAAACATTAATAACATGAAAAAAATTTAAAACATAATTGGCTTTAGCTTGATTTGAGAATCAACCTCTATACTTTTGAGGGGGGAAAAACACTTACAATCATTTAAAAAAATTTCTAAAACACAAACATAAACATATAAAAAATCGTCGTTATTATTTTTATAGTGATTCAAATTTCAATTGAACGAAGGATTTTAGTTTCCAATTAGAAGAAATTCTAAACCTTAATTGAAACTTCTTCAAAAGGCTCCAGTTTTGTTTCAAATCGTTGACTATAATTTTTTGATTTTGATTCCGACAATATATATTTCAAATTTTGAGTCATCAATTATTCCTGAGTAATCTTGATCGCATAATGAAATCAATTATGATAGTAAATCCATAGTCAAAACTAAAATCATAATTCAACAGTGTGATAATAAGATAAATAAACTTGAGAGTTTAAATTTAAATATATTATGTTCAAGTCGTGATTATCATCATGGTCCTAAATTAGTGGGCTAGATTGAAGATAAAGAACAAAAAAGATCAAGGTTAAGGTTATTATAATTCAAAATAAGTCAAAAACTTATAAATCTGTAGCATATATCTTATACATATTGAATATTATAAGTGGGCATGGGAAAGATATTGTTGAGATTTTTAAATCACCATTTCATTTCAAAAGTTTGAGACTTCACTTTTAATAGATTTACTTCACATTTAAATCATGTAGAGATTCACTTTTAATAGATTTGGTTCATATTTCAATTATATAAAAATTCATTCTATACTGTTCTAATTTATGAAACAATTAGAGATGAAATTTCAATACTAATGGGACTTTGATAAAAATTATTATTGCTATTAACTTGTTTTTAACCAGTTTTTCTAGAAAAATAATTAAACATTTCAATAGGTACAACACCTATTAGTATTAATTAGTAATCATCAAATACAAATTGTAATGTACCAATATTTGAAGTCGCATAGACCATATAACTTAATAATCCAGAAGTCACAAATGCTAAAATCAAGGCAAATAAAAATAAAAACATAATTATAAGGATGACTAAGGGTTAATGCCCTAATAGATAATGACTTATGAACTATTGGGTCTATGTGTGTGTATTTGTATGTGTGTGCGTGTGAGAGAGATGATGACAATTCAAAAGAAAGGTAAATTGAGTTCTTAAAACTTGAATTTCTATTGAGTCTTTTAGCTTTAAATTACAACAAAATATTCGCATACCCTATTGGATTAAATTGATTAAACCTAAGTCATGAACCTCTTTTAATCTTGACAATAAAGATTGATCAGTTCTAATACTTTTATTAAGTGTTGTTTTGTAGATTCTAAGTTAGTTTTTTTCATTGAAAGTTGGATGAAATTTAAAATCTCCAACCTTGAGAAGTTTCGCTGTGTGTTTATCCTAAATCGCGACCATAAATCTATCACAAGGGTGAATGAAGTTAGGCTAGGGGAATTCACAGGCGAATTCGCAGTCGTGACATAGCCGAAGAAAAGTGAGCTTAAGTCACAAAGGAATTCGCAGTGTGTATCGCGTCTAGTTCACGACCGCGACTTTCATAGTGACAAAGGAGGGAACCAAAGTCGCAGCCACAACACGCCAAGTGTCCAAAGTATCCGTTAAAGATCAAGAATTGCGAGGACAAATTTATGATCGCAACCGCGACTCAAGAAGCTGAAATTTCAACTTCAAACAAAGGAATTCACAGTCTCAGTTGCGCCTAAGGCAAAGACAACTTGCGACCACGACTTTTAAGAAGCAGGTAAAACATAACTACTATATTTCTTGGACAACCAATGAGCAGCTAACACGTGGACTAGCTGACTCTGCCACGATTTTTGACTCCTCAATGCAAATTAGAAATTCGTGAATGTGAAATGGAAGTAGTGACCGCACTTCCTCCTGACAAGCATTTAATGTAAAATCTGCCTAACACAACTTAGAGATTTGTTGATAGTTTTAGAGTAACGTCTTTTTGGTAAATATAGGCTATAAATACTCCACCAAATAGATGTAAATGCAATAGAATTCATTAATTTGTAACCAAACTCTTGCCAATTTGCTACTCATTTCTTTCATTCTCATTGATATGTTATTAATTTTTAGGTATGAGTAATAAACACCATTGTAAGAGGTTGAGAGTTAGCCTAGATTTAAAACTCTTGTAAGAGATTGAAGTGTGAGCCAATACAAAATAATTGTGAGATATTTTTGTGTGAGCTTAGAAAACACAAGGTGTAAGGGTTGTTATGTGAGCCATAAACACAAGTTGTAAAAGTTTGGTGTGAGCTTGGAAACACCAATTTAGTTGAGTGAAACACCCAATTGTGAAGAATTAGGAAGTGAACGTAGGGTTTGTTAACACTCAAACTACTACAAAACTTTGTGTTTATTTCTTCTCATCTTCTTCTTCACCTTAAAACACTTGAACTTGCCTTTTTAATTTTTAATCAATCACAAATTCAACCCCCCTTATTGGTGCCCTAGGCCAAGATACCCAAATTCACTCACTCTCAAAAAATTAAATATATCTAGAAGGGATGCACAAATTTTTTAGAGATTCAATAAATAATCCTTACCTTCTCTTCTTCCCAATCTAACTCTTAGGATTTCCATTAGCTCTACCCTTTTATAGACTCAATTCTCTTTTTTACAAAATTTAAGAGGCAAATCCTTATGTGCTTTTGCAGACTAAGCATTAACCTAAAACTCTTGCAAAAATTACCAAAATAAGTTTTGAAGCCTCTTAATAGACATAAAATTATAATTAGTGTGCAACAAAAAAAATCAACATTCATAATTATAAAGATTTCTCTTTAACCTCATTCTAAATAAAATACAAAAGTCTTTCGCACTTCACTCTTACAAATTCATAAGGTAGGTAACTTTGTAGAGATTTTAAATGAAGTTTTATATAGGCTATGAGTCTAAGAAAGCTAAAAACAAGCTGTTATGCAAAACTATGGTCATGGTACTTTCATCATGAAGTAGTTTTGTCTACGAAATACACATAATTGACAACTTTATCTACATAATTTTACCATAGTTTTGGTTTGACTTTCATGATTGTGGTTTACATATATTCTATGAGTATTTCTTATTGCATATGATCATAGTTGCTAACTCTGCACAAGAACTCTTATCCAAACAACCATAACTTTCTCTATAGAACTCTAAATTATGATCTGTTTAATTTGATAGAGGTTAGACTAAATAAGATTTCTTTATATATGTGTAAAACCTTGATAGTCATCATAAATCATTTTGTAGGTAATTTCAAAGTTAACTTATTTGCTTGATAGTTTTAAATTCAACATAGTGCTTGATTATCTAGAAACTAGACTTTGAAGCTTTGTAACAATATATTATGGATCTTTTTATTATTTTAGAATTACTCAATACATTAGTTCAAATTGTAAACTTTTACAAGTATGGTCAACTTATCTTCTTTATTCTTTGATATTTGGCCATTATTTCTGTAATTATGAAGAATATTCTTTATTCCAACTTCAAATATTTAAACATATTCTTTATTCCAACTTCAAATATTTAAACACTTCAAACCTTGACAAAATAAGTTCTAACGATAGAAATCTTTTTAGTATATAGTTTTTGTTTAGAAATTAGGAATTTTCTAGTTTTTATAATGATTTTATTTTGAAATAAGTTAATTTTCTATTTCTTTTATGTTCGCTTAGGACATTCTCAAAAAGGAGCAAAATTGCAAATTTCATTAATAATAAGTAGTGTTGTAGGCCTATGCAATGACATAGAGTTGACCACTCAGCAGGAATAAATTTAGAATTAGCAAAATGTGTGTGTACCATTGTATGGCCCATGCAAAACATTAGATCCAAATTTATGAAACACTAAATGGGATAGCTTTTAAAGAAAAGAAAGACCTATTTAAAGAAGACATCTTAAAGAGGAAAAAAAAAGGCAGATGTGAAGAGAGAAAAATAGTTCTATCGTCTACATAAAATTTATAGGAGATTTTGGAAGATTTAGAATGTTTTATCTTAGGGTTCATTGATTTAGTTAGCAAGTTTTTTTCTCTTTTTAGACATTCTTCTTTTGAATTCAATAGATTTTTTTTTCTTTGTTTCCTTTTCTTCCTTTAGAATGAACTAATTCTTTAATTCTAGGGTTAAGGAAAAAGCCTAATATTATTTCATGATTATATGAAGGCATTTTGCTTTAATTATGTTGGGTTATCTTGATTTAACATGTTTAAGCTTAATTTGTTTGTTTATATGAATCATATATATGCAATGCTTGAGACTCTAGATCATAGAGCGAGAGTGTAAGTCAAGGGTTAGCCCTAACGTGTTAAACTAGAAGGCCAATATGTTTCCATGATTAAACTAGAGATTAGGACAAAAGTCCAATATTTTTTCATGATTATATGAAGGGATTTTATTTCAATTATGTTGGGTTATCTTGATTTAATATGTTTGAGCTTAATTTGCTTGTGTATATAAATAACCACATATGTACAGTGCTTGAGACTCTAGATCATGGAGTGAGAGTGCAAGTCTGGTGTTAGTCCTAACATGTTAAACTAGAAGATTGAGATCACTAGAGTAGGCTTAACTTCTAGAGATGTCAATGAATTATTCAAAGAACTTAATGCATTATTATTGAATTTTATGAGCACGCGGGTAGACATAATTTTAGTAATAATAGATTCAATTTTTCTCAAGAGAGATTATTGGCTATTTTAGGAAATTCCATCTTCAAACTTAACCTATGCACATATGAAATAAAACTTTTGATATAATCGTAGAATAATATTATGTTGTAACCGAATTCCATAGAGATCTTTTGTATAAAAGTTTCTTTCCATTTAATTTTTGTTTAATTAAATTAATTTAGAGTTTTTAGATTTTAGATTATTTATTTCTTCAAAATTCGATTGTTAGATAATAGAAAATTTGAGTTCTTGTTGGTACTTATATGAATCAATCCTTATGGGAACAATTTCTACTTTTCATTATATTACTTGAAGTGATTTGTGCACTTGTAACAATTTTACACGTAACAAGTTTTTAATGTTGTTGCTAGAGATTGATTTTTTATAATATCAATTTCACTTAAGATTTTTATTAATCTAGTTTTAAATTTTGCATTTTAACTTTTTGTGAATTTAATTATGTTTATTTCTTTTGATAGGTGAAGCCCTTAGTTTACGTGACATTTAAAAAGCCTAGAATTATTCATGTTTAACCCTAAAATTGAACGTACTTTTCATCACTAAAGGTGAATCTAAAAATAGAAAAGGAATTTGCATAAGGTTATAATGTTCGACGAAAGACAATAAAGAGTTTTACTAGATTTTGTTATGTCGCAAACTTAAGAGACTTAATCAAGTATTGCTAGGCATGCTATTGCATGTAATAACTTTGACATTAAACCAATAATTTTCCAATGGTACAACAAAATACTTTTTAGAGGATAAGTTAATAAGGATCTAAATACTCATATCACTAATTTGCTTAAAACTTGTGTAACCTTCAAGATTGATGAGGCAATTGATGATGAAATTTGATTACGATTAACTAATGATGCAATTCGATTATGATTACTCTCATTTTCCTCAAGAGATAAAGTTAACAGGTGGCTAAATTCTATGACACCTAACTCATTTTCTTTATAGGATGAACTCTTTAAGGCTTTCTTAGCAAAATATTTTCCATCAGACAAGGCCGCACAATTGAAGCAAATGATTGCAAGCTTTCAAGAAGAGCCGAGTGAGACATTATATAAAGCATGGGAGAGGTTCAAGGAAGGTGTCCACATCATGGCTTGCTGGATTGGTTAATAGTCCAAACCTTATATAATGTGCTTAACCATTCGGTACCTAATACGAATGATGTCGCAGCAGAAGGTGCACTTATGGGAAAGTAAATTGATGAACTCATTATTGGAAGAGAATGCCTTAAATAATTACCAATGGGCAAGTGAAAAAGGGATCAACAAACGGGTTGCAGGTATTCATGACATTGATGCTTACATTATGCTAAATACCAAGGTGGATGCTCTTGAAAAGAAACTTAAGGGAGTAAGTGTGCGTTCTATTAATACACCAACATTGAATTATAAATGATGTGGTGGACACTTTAGTACCAAATGTTGATTGAGGAGTCCTTTTGCTTAAAATTATGCTGAGCATGTGCAATATGTTTCCAATTTTAATAGATATCCCTTAATCTATATTCTAATACTTAGAATCCTGGGTGGAGGAATCATCCTAACTTCATATGGAGTAACCAAGCTAATCAATTAAAACTTTCTCATCCCCTTAGTTTTCCTCAAAGGCAACAAGTTGGCATGCCTATAGCCCAACATACTCAATAAGAGGAGAAACAACCATAGCACATGCAAAAATTCTTGATAGATAAATTTGAGAAGTTGGAAATCAAACTAGATAAGATAGATAAGCTTGAGTTGAGGGTTAATCAAATAAAGCAACAAAACTAGAATTTAGAGAGGCAAATTGGGCAATTGGTAAATAATTTTGGTGTAAAAATACAAGGTATATTATCTAACAAGATTGAAATTAACCTAAGAGAGCAATGCAAGGCATTAACTTTAAGGAGTGGCATACAGATACCTAATCCCTCAAGCAAAGATAAGGGAGAAAGTGAGAAAAAAGCTCTAAAAATGCTTGAAATCCCTAAAAATCCTAAAATTTCAATGCAAGAAAATAAAGAGGCAACCCAAAATTTTAGTTCGGAAAAGAATTGTAAGGTAGAAGAAGCTAAGGAGGAAGAAGAAAACAAGTTTACACTTATAAAATCATATGATCCACTTGTTCATTTTCCTCAACGATTGCCAAAACACAAGTTGGAAAAGTAATAAGAAAAGTTCTTAGAGAGATGTTTAAGCAACTTCACATCAATATTCCCTTTGCCAAGTTGCTAGCACAAATGCCTAAATATGCCAAGTTTCTTAAGGATCTTTTGTCTAACAAGAGGAAATTAGAGCAATATGAGATGATAACACTTTCCAAGGAATGTAATGCAATAATTCAAACTAAACTTCCACCTAAGCTTAAAGGCCTAAGGAGTTTTCTCTATTCCTTGCCAAATTTCTAATTGCAAATTTGATAGAGTATTGTATGGTTTGGGTGCTAGTATAAGCCTACTGCCTCTTTCAATTTGCATCTAACAAACATAAAAACACTTAAGTAATGCTTATAACTTCCTAAGATTTTATTATCATTCAAAACCATTCAAAATATGGATTAAGGTGTTGCCTTATCAACCTTGGGGTCAATAATATAATGCTTAAGATCTAAGATTAGCCGAAATTAAAATGTAAGCTATGAAAATCTTAAGAAACTATGAAGATATATATAGTAATTTATATTTATTAATGTAATAAAATAATAACAAAAGCTATATTGAAATACTCACATGAATGTTTGTGTTACTTCAAAAGTGGATATTATAAATGTAGTTGATGGATACAATAATTTATATGTTAAATAAGGATTATAAGATATTAGAGAGAGAAGAGAGCTCAACACATGAGCATTTAAACCTAGTAGAAGATTGTAGTTAAAAATCTACTTTTGAAAAGGAAATGGATCCTTCTTTTAAAAAATTTTAGTGACAATATTTTAAAATATAAGAGCACCTTTTATGTTTGACTTGGTGTTTGAGGGCTAGTGCTATATATATAACCCCTTAAGCTACAAGTGCACAGGTTGATAAGTAATAAAGTGTACAAAGGTATGGATATTATTCTCACAAGGATTGCAATAATAAGTATTAATCTTTTCTTTCTCATATTATTTAGCAAACCTAATTAAAAGAATGTTTAAAGTACGAATTACAAGAATTAAAAAATAAGTATTAAGCTTTTCTTTCTCATATTATTTAGCAAACCTAATTAAAAGAATGTTTAAAGTAAGAATTACAAGAATTAAAAATATTATAAACAACTATTGCAAGAAAATAATAAAAAAGAGAAGACAACTAGAGGTTCAACTTCACTTGTTCACTTTTTATGGTGTCTAATCTTTCATCTAATGGTTTATTCATCTAGCGTTACTATTGAGTCACTTAGGTGATTAATTAATCTCTCTTGAATATCAATTAACAGACAATCACAAGTTAAACTAAAAGTCTCTCGGCATAATAGTTAGATATCATAAAATTGCTAAAATAATGATAGTAATAATCTATTAAAGTCTCTTAATACAAAATATATTAAGGAAATCATTAAAGACTAATTCCATGAAAAACATCTCTCAATAGTAAATTCATAAAACTAAATATGATTAATGGCTAGTCAATTAAAAGTAAGAAGTTCATAATGATTACTAACATAAAGGATGAATAAAAAGACATAGATTAGAAAACTATAATAAGTTAAACAAGATCCATCTAAACCTCAACCATGAAAGAATTAGTTCATAATGGAGAAAAGAGAAGAGGAAAAAAAATCAAATTATGTTGTATGGAAGACATGATCTTTAATCCTTTAAGCTCTTGCTTGATTTCCCCTTGATCTCCTCTTGCTCTTAGCCTCTTACTTAAGGCTTGCAAATGAGTTACATAGGCATGTAGAGCACTATTCTGGCTCAAAAGATGCATGGTTATGCAATTGCATGATGAACGTAAGGTTCTTTTATGATTTTTTGACCTTTTTTCTTCCTTTTTAAACCTATTAAACATAAATACCATTCATAAGTTCCTTTTATATGTCAATTATAAACAAGAACACTAAGATTTGAAGGGAATTAAATTATCAAATATATGAATTTATGCACCAAATAAATTCCATAAAACTTAAGCACTTGCCTGTCTTTAAGCAAGGAATAATCCAAACTAAGTTCAATTGTTTAAATAATCAAGATCAAGTACTAAGGTCTTTAGGAGAAACTTATCTCAAAGATATTCATAATTTTCATTAATAAAAAAAATCTACTTATAGTAATAATAATAAGTTCTAATTAACATTCTTTATTCATAATCAATTAACATAATAGTGTATGTTTGTCTTGATAACATACTCCATTCAAAACTTCAATTTCCATCCACATAAAACGTAAGTAAGATTCTATTTTGACTTTTTAAGAGACACATGACCATTGGCAAACATGAGTTATATCAATGATGCAAAGTGTAATTGAAGCAAATTTATGTATTTATCAATGTTTAATCCTTATAAGACATCCATACTTATTCACTTTCTTTTTCGTATGGTTTTTTTGATTATTTTTCTTATTCTTTCTTTCTTTTGTTCTTTTCTTATCAACTTGCCACCCCCAAACTTGAGTTGAACTTTATGGTTTTAAGATTTTGCAATACACAATCTTTTTTTTTGCAACCCTTAAATTATGCATGAGTAATAAATTGCACTATTGTATAACCATAATCTAAATACATTATCTTAATAGGGGAGGTAAAAGTTGATATATATGGTTTTATAGTGATAGTTATGGGTTAAAGATAAAAAGACTAATTTACACTCATAAGTGAGTAAATTTCAAGGCTTAAAAGGGTAACACTGTAAAATCTATCAAAATAATGATAAAATTTTTTCATAGTAAAATAGTGACTAATTCCCATTGAATTACCAATAAAAGCCTCAATTAGCGATGGATTTAATATCCATCGCTAAATTCGTAGGCAAAACTTGCATAAAGTTGGTGCTAGTTCATTATCGATGGGTTTAAGCTTAGTGACGACAATTCCGTTGCTACTCTCGTCAGTCACTTAGGTAGCTATGGTTGTCTACCATCATTATCATAGCGATGGTAATTACCATTGCTAATAATATAAAATATAAATAATAGTAGATAATATTATTAATATTATAGTTCAATCTCGAGCTAGTTTCGAATTGTCAAGTGAAGCTCGAGTTTGAACATTACATGGTTTGACTCAACTTGGCTCGATTACACCTATAATTAAATAATATTAATAGTATTAAACTATAATATAATAAATTAATAATATTAATTTATATTAATAATATCATAATATAATATAGTGTATGAAATATAATAATATAAATAAATGAGGAAAAGGATCCAATGACTTCAAAAGAATTGAATGAGGTGAAAATCTCATGAAAATTTCTATAGAGTGGCAGTAAGGGTGACTTAACTGTCAACTTTTCCACTATAACCCCCAAAAAACCAAACTCTGCCTTATGTAAAGTTGCCAGAGTATGATTAACCTTTGGATTTGAAATCACTTCTTATATACCAGGTATTGGCCATAATTCATAAGAACATTCTATAGTCTTAGTAAGAGGGGGAAGGGTTAAGGATTTACCCAGTTTGAGATATCACATTGTTTGAGGAACCCTAGATGTTGTCGGAGTAAAGGATCATCAATAAGGGTGTTCTAGTGCATTGTAAATTCTTATCCAAGACTTGTATCATTTGATGATGCCATATGAATTGCTAAAAACATGTAAAGTGTATGGCTAACCCAATAATGAAAGTTTCGTAAGGGATTGGAGCAGGCTACCGTGAGACAAAAGATCTTTTTTCTGAAGAGATTTGATTAGAAACTATTATATGTCTAAGGTCCAATATAATTTGAAATGTCATAGCTTTTTTAAAATAGGTCCGAGTCAAATAACAATGATTCAAAACACTTCTTTTTGCACTATTTTAGAAACCCAAGGACTCAATCATATGAATATGTAAATACATGATTTCCAATCCTTGCAGGAAAAGGAGAGAAACAAGTACTCAATTTAAAGTGAGTAAACAAAATTCCATACTCGATCTCATAGATACATATAGAATTCTATGGAAAGCCATATTCGATGAAAGTTCTATGTACGACTAGGAGGGAGGTCGTTCATATCTTTCAAGATCCACCTATAATATGGGGTCAAAAGGCAAACTAATTGATTTTATTAGCCTTTATAAAAGGAAAACAAATTCTTGAGAACCCTTTGCATCTCATGTCACATCGAGGTACTGTAGAAGAAAAAATTACAAAATCTGATCCAATTTATCGTGATCAATTAGTTGACATGTTAATTAACCATATTTTGAAAAAAAAAATCATTAGCTTATCAAATTATCTATCGAGCCATGAAAAAGATTCAACAAAAGACAAAAACAAATCCACTATCTGTTTTATATCAAGCAATACATGGAGTAACTCTTGGTACAACAATAAAAGCAAGACGTATAGGTGGATCAACTCATCAAGTTCCCATTGAAATAGGATCCATACAAGAAAAAGCATTTGCCATTCATTGTTTATTAGAGGCATCCCAAAAATGTTTGGGTCGAAATATGGCTTTTAAATTAAGTTATGAATTAGTGGATGATGCCAAAAAGAGTGGTGATGCCATACGAAAAAAGGAAGAGACTCATCAAATGACAGAGGCAAATAGAGCTTTTATACATTTTTGTTAATATATGAATAGGATCTATATAGAAATATAGACTCATGAAGCAATTTATCTCAATTGGAAAATAATCAATAGAAAAAAAATCGAAATTGATCGCTATATTTCTCAAAACAAAGCAAAAGGAAGCGAAAGATGAAACATAAATCATAGATCAATTAAGCCCTCTCAAGGACCTGCTTAAGAATAAGAAAGAGGTAAATACCATAAAATAAGGGTTATCCTATTTAGAGGGATTCCGTAAATATTCCTTTCCCAAAAAGAAAAAGAAAAAGTTTGAAACAATTGGGATTTTTTGAGAGATTGGATGCAGTTACTAATTCATAATCTGGCATGTATAGAATGAAAACTTCTTTCTTGATTCTATGAGAATTTTTATGAAAGCCTTTCATTTGTTTCTCTTTGATGAAAGTTTTACTTTCCTAGAATGTATCCTAATTTTTGTCTGAATTCTTCTTTTGATGATCGATTCAACCTCTGATAAAAAAGATATACTTAGGTTATATCTCATCTCTTCAATAAGTTTAGTAATAAGTATAAAGACCCTATTTTTCCGATGGAAAGAAGAACCTATGATTAGCTTTTTGGGAAATTTCCAAACAAATAATTTCAATGAAATCTTTCAATTTCTTATTTTACTATTTGTTCGACTTTATGTATTCCTGTATCTGTAGAGTACATTGAATGTATAGAAATGGCTATAATAGAGTTTCTCTTACTCATATTAACAACCACTCTAGAAGGAATGTTTTTATGCGGTGCTAACGATTTAACTATCTTTGTAGCTCTAGAATGTTTTAGTTTATGCTTCTACATATTATTTGGATATACTAAGAAAGATTCACGGTCTAATGAGGCTACTATGAAATATTTACTAATAGGTGGGGCAAGCTCTTCTATTATGGTTCATGATTTCTCTTAGCTATATAGTTTGTTTAGGGGAGAGATTGTGGTTCAAGAAATAATGAATGGTGTTATCAATACACAAATGTATAACTCCCCAAAAATTTCAATCGCACTTATATTGATCACTATAGGAATTGGGTTCAAGCTTTCTGCAACCCTTTCTCATCAATGGACTCCTGATGTATACGAAGAAGTGCGGTTCCTTTGCAAAATTCCTAGCTCTTTATCTATCTCTGAGATGTTTGGATTTTTCAAAACTCTATGGGCATGCAGAAGAGAAATGTTATCCCTACTTGGACTAAGACATAACTTTTACTTGTTCAAATAATAATTAAGGTGAAGCAAGGTCAGGAAAAATGAATCTCTTTATGATAAACATATTCATTTTGCAAGTTTGTTGTTACGGTAGCTCTTACAAAAGATCACACTAATGACTTATACAATAGTTAAATTCTCAATGTAGATGCTACATAGTTGGTTCTCATCCTTTAAAGATTTGCAAGTGCAATAGAAGCATCCATCAACAAAAGGATCACCCTGAGATGATCATCTCATGGCTATTGAGAACAAATCTAATCAAATGGTTCTATTTCTCAATCTTTCTGACTTGCTCCTATGGAACCAAGAGGTCGAAAAGATTGAGAAAAATTTGTCATTCACAACCACTAATAAAGTATTCCTCGAAAAATTAAGGATTAGTAATCCTTTTTAGAAATTGAATGAATTCAGTCTTATACATACGCGAGGAAAGTAATAAAAAAAGAAATAAGTTATCTTCTTTCTTTTATAACTTAAGAGCCATGCGAGATGAAAATCTCATGCACAGTTTTAAATGAGTGAAAGGAGTGAGGAATCCTCTTTTCGACTTTGACTCTCCCACTCTAGCCATTTTTTTTCTTTCTATTACTTTAAAAGTAGTTACTTTAGCTTCAACCACTCGAATTTTTGATATTCCTTTTTATTTCTCATCAAACGAATAGAGTCTTCTTTTAGAAATCCTAGCTATTCTTAGCATGATAGTGGGGAATCTCATTGCTATTACTTAAACAAGTATGAAATGTATGCTTGCATATTTGTCCATAGGTCAAATTGGATATGTAATTATTGGAATAATTGTTAGAGACTCAAATGGTGGTTATGCAAGCATGATAACTTATACACTCTTCTATATCTCCATGAATCTAGGAACTTTTGCTTGTATTGTATTATTTAGTCTATGTACCAGAACTAATAACTTTCGAGATTATGCAGGATTATACACGAAATAATCTTTTTTGGCTCTCTCTTTAGCCCTATGTCTTTTATCCCTAGGAGGTCTTCCTCCACTAGCAAGTTTTTTTGGAAAACTCCATTTATTCTGGTATGGATGGCAAACAAGCTAATATTTCTTGGTTTTAATAGGGCTTTATAAATGTTGTTTCTATATACTATTATCTTAAAATAACAAAGTTATTAATGACTGGACGAAACCAATAAATAACCCTCTCAAGCGAAATTATATAACATCATCTTTAAGATTAAACAATTCCATTTAATTGAGTATGATTGTACGTATGATAACATCTATTATTCTAGGAATATCAATAAACCCAATAATTGAAATTGCTTAAGATACCATTTTTTAGCTTCTAGAATCTATTTCTTAGTTCAAGATCTCTCTTACTAACTAGAATCAAAGAATTAGTAGATCTGTTCCACCCAAAATGAGAATGGGTTAGGGTTATGAACTTATAATCTATAATCTGGTAATCAAGTCGATTCTATGATTATAAGTTCATTCCATACCAGACTAGACCATAATAAGCTTATATATATTCTCATTATGAGAAAGAAGGGGTTATTCAAATGTATCTAAATAGATACTATATTGACATATAGATCTCTTCGTCGTTACATTCCATTTAGGATTAGGAATAGGTGTAATCAAACCCTTTTTACATATATCTCTCTCACCCTATATTCTATTCTATTCACCTCTTTAGGCTTTTATTGAATTAAGAAATGGATTTGATTGTTCATTTTTTTGATATAATATAGAATTTGATATAATATAATTGATATAATATATGTTAAGACTTCTTTTGGATAATTCAAATCGAAGCAATTATATATCTGACTCGGGCCTATTTGACATGACCAATCAATAAAAATACTCTAACACTTAACCTTTTTCATCTATTCCATACATCACACTAGATAGATATCATATTCATGGAATACGATTCACTTTCAAAATGCCTTAGTAGTGAAATGGTAGACATGCAAGACTCAAAATCTCATGATAAAGAGTGTGAAGGTTTGAGTCCTCTTCAAGGCATAATATTGAAAATACTCATTGAATAAGAAATTCAATAAGAGATCTCGAATCGAATTGATGTTAATATACCAATTCGATCTGAGATCTTGGAATTGGAATAAGTTCGATAATGGATCACAAAATCTTGGTGATTTTTCTATCTAATGAATGGGAAGTCTACTTTGAAAGTGTCCACCTTGCAACTACCCCCAAATATATGCTTCAATAGGAATTATACAAGGGTAATTGATACAATAGAAATCTTTGGTAAAATGCTCGCCCGTAACCACCCAACAGATAAAGTACGTTCCATAGTCCATTTTAGGGATTGACGTCTTACCTATGGATGCTCCTAAAATAAAATGGGTACTCTCGGGTTGGGTGAATTCAATAATAGGCATCTGTCGACATTCTATCCTTCCTTTTCCTTTTAGGGCTTATCCGAAAGAGAATCCAGTGCTTTTTAGTCGTGAATATCTGAATAGGATGAACCACCTCATGGATATCTTTACTTTAGAACAAAATAATTAGAATTTGGCCTGATCAACTGGAATGTGTATTATCCATATAGGGATCCTCCAATTGAGAAGATCTATTCACCTGAGATGAAAATAATAATTTTTCTATTCTATTTAGTTATTTAGTTAAACCAATGATTCATTATTGGAGTAGATAGCAACAACCATTACTTCATCCAACTGATTTTCCAATGGATTTACATCTTTCATTAATGAAAATTTTTCTGATGTAGTGAGTAATAGTTATGGTTGCTCGTTGTTCAAGAATTCTTGTTTAGGCAGTTTATACCATCCATACGTAGTGTTTTGATCTAAGATTTCAATTCTTCCATGTTTTAACAGTAACATATTGTTCCATGTCTAAAATTTGGAAGAAACAGGTGTTTCCATGACTCTACCACCCAGTTAATTATGTTTCACTTAATCCCTATTTCATGGCCGCATATCTTTCAAGCTAAGGAATGGGAAACCTTTCTTCTATTACATGAATCCAATTTTCATTTCATCTAGGAAAAGCTATCTTTTTCTCAACAATACCTTTATCATTTGATCCAATAACGTTCCATTAGATAGGAACAAATTTGATAAATACTGATAACTTTTGAATAGAGTATTAAAATGGAAAAATCCATTAAATAATGAACTACTGGTTTTAAGTCATCTATGGCAATGAATCGATAATTCATAGTGTTTTTGTTATGTATTCTTGCTAAACCAAAATTTATATATAGATGTAGGAGGATCTGTTTAGGAAGTAAGAAGGCCCTTTGACATCTCTTCATCTGTAAAGAATTTTCGATATGAAAACACAAAGACAAATGGTTGATCTTTGAATAGAAAAAAGCGTGGCTATGTAGGGTCCCAAATGAATTGGCTTATTTGAAAAAAGAAAAATCTTGTTATGTGGAAGATCTATCTCGTATCTGGTACTACATGATTTCACTCTATAAGAACTCTTAATCATTCTCTTGAAGCTTATCCTCTTCATTATAAATGATTCAACCTAAAATGACTTGGTCTAATAGGGAAAATCCCAATTTATTGGGCCTTTCAATACAATCAAATAGAAAACTCCAAGGGCGTTATATTCTATGAGCCTAAACCATGTGATTGAATAAATCCTTCTCTATTTGTTATGGTTCAAGGACTTAATCTTTTCCCCTTTCTTTAAAGTTTGATTCATATTTTCATAAAGAGAGTCTGATAAAGGATAGAACAATATCCATTTTGCATCATATCTAAGGGACTCCTTGCTTTAGGCCAAAGAAGTAATGTCATTCGATCATTGTCAAACTGACTGCAATCCTTTTTGTTCGTGAGGATCCCACCAAATGTGTTCTACTTCTAATAGGCCATAAACTAGATTAGAATCATTCTCAACAAATAATAATGAGTGATCCCATTTTTTTTCATCGAGTTTGGGTAGAGACCAAAGGTCTTGAGCAACTAATCCAGCAGAACAACTCAAAAGATAAAGAAGTATCGTTAATTTCTTCATGTCCATTCCAAGTTTGAAGTACCATTTGTACAAATAAGAATCCCTTTCGTTACATGATTTCTTCTTTATATAGATAGATATAAGATCTATGAGGTAATTACTTAGAAATACATTTTATGCAACAACCCTTGCTATCTAGAAAACGATCCCATGATCTTGGATCGATCTTACCTGGGATTGCAAATCCTAAGTTTGTCTACGAAGAGCAGATCTAATAATATTAGTGTATATAATTGATTTCTTCTGTGTAATACTAATTGATAGGGTCTTATTGGTAAGTACTATAAGATCTCATACATTGTAACCCATGGTTATAGACCTAAATCCATTAGTATAGAACATTTTCTTTTCCAAGTGAAATCCCCTAGTATATGAAAGAGTAAAAAAGTGCTTTCATTGTTGTGGAATAAGAAGCCTTTGTGTCTTAATGCATGTATTTAATTTATTTAGAGCTATTAGAGCGAGCTTCACTTTTTAGGGAATATAAGTCAAAGGAATAATAAGAATATTTCTAATGGAACATCTTTTATAATTCATAGAGAGATGGTTCACTAATAAACTGAGGGATAAGTAATTCGTCTCATTCACATCTAGATCATGAAGTTTGGAATCCATATTATGCAATAAGACATTGCTTTTGTTAATTCAAATTGTAGGGTGATATAAAATCGGTCTATTTTCGACTATATATCCATAGTTAGCACATACATCCTATTTAGAAACTCTAGCTCCATTTCAAAGTCACGGTTGATATCGTCACTCACATTAATATCATCTCTAGCATTAATATCGTCACTATTATCAATAAGAAAACCCTTAGGCTTGTTATCCAGGAACTTGTTCATAAATACCATATTGAAAGGAAGATAAGAGTTTGTCGCTGGATATTTCACCAAATAAGATTGTCCAGTTCCTATAGAACCTATCACTAAAATAGCATTAGAGTGGGATAGTGCTAAGGGGAGCAAAAAGGGTTTTTCATGAGATGGAAAATGAAAGCTATTCCCCCTCACATGAGGTTTATAAATAAGTGGTTGTCTGATAACAAGCAAATAATATCTCTCTTTATACTAAATAGGTTGTATTGAACTCAAAACACATTAGATACTTTTTATGAATATTAACTAAGTATCATAAATAAATTGCGCTTCGCTCTTCAATCATTTGATAACCAGAGTGATTCTTTGATAAATGATCACTATGAGTCAGACTCAATAAAAATTGATCAATCCTTTTTTCCGTGGTTAAGATGGAGAATTGAACCAAGAATTCTCTTTCTTTATCATCAATCAAATCATGGGTCACGACTAAGGATTCTATCAATCCAATCATCGTTCACATTTTTTCTTTTTCTTATCAATGAATAAATCTCTTCACTTGTATGACTTAGATGTCTAGTATTTCTTGAAAAAGTGATCCGGTTGATGGGATTTGGTATGATACTTATGAGATCGATGAGATTGATATTAAAAAATTGCTTTTTAGAATGTATTGATTTAACCCTATAAGTGAGACCACCACCTTGTAACATGTTATCGCCAGAAATATAACCCCACATTTCTTATAGAAAATCTCTTAATTGTTCAAGAATAACTAGAAAGAGATTCTTTAACTAAAAAGAATTCAGTCAGATGTGGGATACCTATCCAAAAGTTTTTGTAACTCAATCTTGCATGATGGAATCATCAAAGATTTGACCTTTTTGAACTCTATCTGTAACTCACTATAGGCTCAGGAAACAAAGAGAAAATGTATACAAATGAGAAGGAAAAAGATTTAATAAAGGAACTCCTAGACATTTAACGATCTCAAATGCGTCAATATCAATGGTGGATCATTATTTTGATGAATCATGTCTTCAGATAGAAGAAGATTATATAAACACTTACTCGAAATCTCACTTGTTAGATTCCATTGTAGAAGGCATAATTTTTCTGAAGAATTCACCATGATATATCTAATCCATGCATAATATCGTGGAAAATAGATACAAATTTTTAATTGCTACTTAGTGTTGGAAATAGGTTTGAAAAGGTATCTAAAAATATCAAATTTAGATATTTATACCTTGCCGAAATAAGGAACCATGACATATATGTTTGGAATATATTCCATTTTGAGAGTTGAAAAAACACTATCTCATTGAAAGGTTCTATACAACTGCCCTTTTTTTTTTTTTTTAACACATTTCTTTAGACAAAGACTCTATTTTTCCTCTTTTTGGATGGTAAGTATTTTTTAGAACATGGAGTGTGAATCAAATCCATATTTGAATTGAAATTGAAATACTGATGCAAGTTCTTCCCTTTTGAATCATATAAATTCATATCCGAAAGAGGTTGACAATAAGTTCTTTTAAAATTAATTATTTGTCCCTTTTGTTAGAGGTGTTCCAGAAATGTCTGAAATCAAATAAATAGCTCTATGAACAAATGTAAATTAATGGATAGTTTTAGTCCTCTTGAAAATGCTAGTATTAGTGAATACTCGATTTGAAATGATACAGATAAAAACACCAATAGTTGGAGTAATAGTAATAGTTCTAGTTACAGTAATGTTGATCATTTAGTTAGCGTTAGGGACATTCGAAATTTCCATGCTGATGAAACTTTTTTAGTTAGGGATAGTTATAGTGACAGTTATTCCATATATTTTGATATTGAAAATCAAATTTTTATGATTGATGTCGATCATCTTTTTCTGAATGAACTAGAAAGTTCTTTTCTGGTTATTGGAATTCTAATTATCAGAATAATGGGCCTAGGGGTGTCGACTTTCACTACAATCATTAAATGTATGATGCTAAGTATAGTTGGAAAAATTACATAAATTGTTACATTGACAGTTATCTTCGCTCTTAAATCTACAGTGATAGTTATATTTTTAGTGGTAGTAACAACTATAACAAAAGTTACATTTATAATTATATTTGTGGTAAAAGTGGAAATCATAGTGAAAGCGAGAGTTCCAATATAAAAACTAACACAAATGGTAGCGATTTCACTATAACAGAAAGTTCTAATAATCTCGATATAACTAAAAAATACAAGCATTTGTAGGTTCAAGGTGAAAATTGTTACCTATGTATAGAAAATAGTAATAAATAAAACGAATTTCATGTTTTTTCTTACCTATGTATAGAAAATATAGGGTCTTGCATATTTATATTGTTTATTATTATTTTATTTATATATTACATTCTTATATTATTTATATTATTATATTGTTTATATTTTAATATTTTATAATTATATTATATAGTTTATATTATAACAAATTATAATAATAATAAAAATAAAATAATCATATTAAATAACAATATTAAATAATTATAAAAATTATAATAATAAATAATAATATTAAATAAATATAAAAATTGTCAAATTAAATAATTGTAGAATAATAATAATATAATATTATTACCATATTATTAATATTAATTATATTATTTCATTTATTATAATAAATTATTAGTTTATTATTATAATAAATAATAATTATTCTAATAAAATTATATTGTTATTGTAATAATATAAATATAAATATAAAAATATATATTCTATTTATATTTAAATATTATTATAATAATTAACAATAGAATCTGTTTTATATTATATATTGATATTATTAACAAAATTTATTATATATATATTTATATTATAATAAATTATATAATTATAATATAATAATAGTAATAATAGAACAATATAATCATAATTTATATTCTATTTATTATAT
>CATIWR010431725.1:0-12800 GCA_949677035.1 Omphalea diandra | reverse complement strand
CGGTGCAAGTGTCATTGTCATGCTTCTACAAATCGCATGACTAAATGATCATTTATCCAATACATATGTTCATATGGGATTTCATATCATTTATGCAATGAATATGTTCATGTGATAATGCCAATGAATGTGGATAGGGATATTACATTTCTAATTTCTTAAACTCTTCAAATCCACTCTTTAATATTGATAGATTTATTGGAAGTAAAGAACTTCAATTAAGTTCTTCCTCCTCTGCTTGTGCTTGTATATACAATACCTCTTTTACAATTCTTGACAATGATGGATATATGACTGAATTGTATTTCCATCATGCAAATATGTGAAAATCTAAAGAAAACTTCTCTGGAATTTCAACCAAATACTTGTCAAGCTCAAATGGTGCTGCAGTAATACTTTCATGCTCCATATTTAAGAAAAATTCATCTATTTCTTAATCACACGTATTTTTGTATCAATATGACCCCTTGTTGTCTTGTATTCGCCGATTGACTTGTATCAATAACTAGGGGCGGCTTAAGGCATAAGCCACCAAGCCCTATGCCTATGCCCCAAAAAATAAAGGTTTCAAAATTTTTAATGTATATTATAATTTCTCTAACTTTTGTTTATTTAGTTTAATTTTCAAATATAAAATTTTTTAACATCTTGAAATTCTTAAATAATATCATAATATCTTATTTTTTTATGCTAATAGTTATCATCAATTATTTTTTTGTCAATTGCACATTTCTTTTCTATGTTTTATATTAGTGGTAAGAAATTATAATCAATGTAAATAAATTTAATTTTAATGGTAAACACTTTCACTATATATTATATAAAAAAAATAACAGCGTAACATTAAATATATCATATATATTTTTTTTATTTTATTTCTCTTGTGCTCCAAGGTTGTGTATTTTTTTTTTCATAAAATCCCAATATTTATTAAACTAAATTTATAACTTTTCCAAATGCATAGATAGCGCATAGAATAAGATTAATCATTTATGTTACTATAACTTCTAACAATAACAAATTTTCAAAATTAAAAATTAATAAAATCTTATTTATGTTCAATCATATAATAAGAAATATTAAGTAATTTAGCGATATTGAAAAGGATTTATTTTTTGTTTTAGGAAAGGCTACTTAGGAAGAAGGAAAATCATCAAATATAAAAGGAAAAGTCTACTTCGTAGAGATTAGGAAGAAGAAAAATCATCAAATATAAAGTTTAGACACTAGGTTGGAGCAGGCCCCTTACACATAGCGTTAGAAGGATGAAAAGATAAAACAAAATGAGCAAGTTCATGCAATGGCAGAACTAGGGGGCTAGAGGGGGGAGGGGGAGCTTTAGCCCCCCAATTGTCGACAAGGCATGGAGTGGGTTTGGGGGCAAGGGTCTAGCCCCTGCCATGTAAAAGAAAAAACCTAGAGGGTGAGGGGGCGCAAGGAAGAAGAAGATCCCCCCAAATAATTGGTTTATTATTATTATTATTATTTGTTGTTTTCTACACTCATTTTGAGTGAATGCGAACAAAAAATTTTTTTTTTTTCACTTACTCAAAATAGTGTCGTTTTAAGTTACAGACTAAAAAACTAAACTAAAATAAAAGAAGAGACATGTTTAAGGATTTCTCTTCCCATCCCCCAAACACTCCCAAACC
Source organism: Omphalea diandra (assembly GCA_949677035.1). Taxonomy (NCBI): domain Eukaryota; kingdom Viridiplantae; phylum Streptophyta; class Magnoliopsida; order Malpighiales; family Euphorbiaceae; genus Omphalea; species Omphalea diandra. The sequence continues at coordinate 11,148 of CATIWR010431725.1, read as the reverse complement.
CACACACAATTTCTTTTCACTCTCAAATCCCTTCTCCCCCAATCCAAATTTTCTCCTTTTTCTCAATCATCTCCTCTTCCTCCAAAAAATATCTAAGTTACTCTTCAAAATTTTATTTTTCATCAATTTTTAGCTAAAATATCAAAAGGATCTGAAGAATTTACACTCAATTTTGTATTCAATTAAAAGTGAGTTATAACCATTCTTTTTAAAATTTCTATATTTTTTACTTTTCTCATATATTTCATATTTTAATTCACTTAGTTTTACATTAAAAATATGACATTCACATTTTTTCATTTCATATTTCTCAAAAATCATGAATTGATTGAATTTGAAATAAAAATTCTAATTTAGAAATAGAAATTTTAAATTAAAAATATATTGTGAATTAGGAACTTTAATTTAAATATAGAAAACTTAAGTTAAAAATATATTGTGAATTATAAACCCTAATTGAGTCATTGTGAATTAAAAATATTGTGAAGTTATAGTCAAATAGAAATTTTATTCAAAATATATTAAAAATAATTAATTTATTATGCATTAGAAATATAAAAATCAAATTAAAAATATATACTTATTACATGTACATTTTTATATTTTTATTGATTTTATACTGGTCATTTTGGTATTTTAATTGTTAAATACTTATTTAATTACATAAAAAAAAATTTATATTCGATAGTAAGCGAGTCTCTCTAAAATTAATTTTTGGTTCTGTCACTAAGTTCATAGGCAAGCTTATTTGCTTCCCTAGCAACCTAATAAAAAGACAAAGAAACACACAATAATTTGATATTTTAAATCAGAGAACTAAAACAATAAAGGTATGTTAAAGTGGAATTGAGGCTCTCGTAAAGCTTGTGGCAATCCGACTCCACTACTAATTATTGCACACCATGCTTAATTGCCAGGAGTATATCGTCACAACAAGCAATGGGTTTCGCACAATCATTAGGGTAACAAGATTCATAAAATTTCATGAAACATATCAGAACTTCACCATTTGAGCTTTGAATTACAGCTCCTATTCATATCTCCAAGTTATCTATAATAGATGCATCCACATTGAGTTTCCAACATTGTGTGGGAGGAGGATTCCAAGGCATAGATCAGTTAATAGTACCTATGCTAACAACCGAGAATTAGGCTGCTTCATATTCAAGAAGGCATTTTTACGCTGATGAGAAAAAACTGGTAATCCAGCCTCTTATTCTGAAAGAGTAACTGGTTTCTAGAGAACCGTATAAACCATAAATGCATCATAAAAACCCAGAGGTAAGTATCATTAAAATTTTGCAAAATGTCCAAAATCCAATCTGTGAGACTACCTTGAGGCAAGTTTGATTTGAAATCTAGTCTGAACGAGTTAAGGTACCAAAACTAGGCACGTTAGTAACAATCTCGAGAAGCATGCAGTAAATCTTTAGCACCATTACCACATCTATGGTAGATAGGATCAACTTGAACACCCTGATGAATCAAAGATGTTTTAACCGGTAAGATACCACGTAAGAGCTTCCAAAGAAAAATCTAGAATTTGGGACGGATTTTTAAGTTCCAAATCCAATCCATAGTGACTGTGAGGAGGAATTTGCCACTGAGTTTTGTCTTTCTTTAGCCAGCTTAGCAACTGTATAACCTGTCTTCACTGTGTATTGACCATCCTTGGTGCTAAACTGAATCAGCTTATCTAGGCGATGGTGAGAACATAAAGAAATACTAATAATTTGATCAGTAACAGGAGAATTAAAAAGTGACCTGATAAGAGATATATTCCATTATGAACCATTGTGCTATATTAGTTGCTCAGCAGTAGTAATAAACTCATGAGGCTGTACATTAGACGGAACTTTAGAAATTTAATTGGTGAGGAAGCCAATTATCAGTCGAAATATTCACTTGAGACCTATGTTCAATTCGCAAAAAAATTCCTAGGTAGATAAAATCCCTATCAGCAATAATGCTTCTCCACATGTAACTCGGATTATAACTCACCGAAGTAGTATGGAAAGAACTTCGGGGACAGTCGCGAGCTTTGAGGGTCCCCGCTAGAAGGGACAAATCATCATTCAAAATCGCCACCCTTGCTTAGCCAATATTGCCTTATTAAAACAAGATATATCTCGAAACCCAACCCACTATTTTGTTTTGATTGACATTTAACGTCCCATGAACGCTAGTGAATCCTTTTTTTTTTTTTCACCTCTTTTGACACCCAAAAACCAAAAATTATTGAATTCAGCTTCATACAGAGCTCTTCAAAAGGCAAGAAACAAATCATCAAATATGTTGGGATTGCCTGTGCAACAGATTTCATCTTACCTGCATTTGATAAGTTTTTTGATTTCCAATTGTTCAATTCTTTTGCCACCCTCCCCTCAATCATATTATAGATGTCCCTCATTAATCGACCAACTACGGTAGGTAAGCCCAAGTACTTGGCATCTCAGTTACTCGCTTCACCATTAGCTAGAAAGATAGTGACTCATTAATTGACTCTGAAATATTTGCAGTAAAGAAGATTTCTAATTTGTCAAGATTTATTTGATGGCTAGAAGCTTTTTCATACACTTGACGAATATACTTTATCTCCAAGAGCTCCTGCCTGTTGGCTCTACCAAAGATGATGATGCAATCATCTGCAAAAAAGAGATGAGAAATAGGAGGAGCTTGTCTTGAAACACTCACACCATGCACCTTGACTCAGACTCTGAAAGAGTAATTAGAGTTGAAAATGCTTCTGCCCATAAAAAGACAAAGATAAGTAGACAAAAGGTCTCTTTGGCGAATGCCTTTGGAAGGGTAAAAAGATTGACCTAGCTAGCCCTTGACAAGAATAGAGTAAGAAACTGAGGAAACGTAATGCATAATTAACGATGCCTAATCTAGTGAAAAACTAAGCCATAACATCACATTCTCTAAAAAAAATCACTTTATTCAATCATAAGTCTAGCTCATGTCTAATTTTGGTGCAAATGGCCCTTTCCTATTTCTTTTATTTTTCATGGCATGGAATACCTCAAAAGCAAAAAGAGCATTATCAATGATAAGTTTACCCGATACAAAAGCTGACTGATTATAAGAAATAAGTGAAGAGAGAACATAATTTAACCTATTGGCTATTATTTTTGTAATAATCTTAAAAATTACGTTGCAAAGGCTAATATGCTGAAAATACTTGGGTGAAGCCGGATTCTTAATTTTAGGTATCAGAGTGATAAAAGTATGATTCAAAGGCTTAAGGTAAGCTCTATTATTAAGAATGTCAAATGCAACAAAGTAAACTTAAGAATTTACAATATTCCAAAATTTTTGAAAAAATAGTGCATACATACCGTCAAGCCCAGGAGCCTTTGATGGGTGCATTTGAGATAAAGCAATTTGAATTTCCTTTATGATAGGTGATGCGAGGAAGTCATTTGTCACCGTATCAACTTTTAGAGTGATTGCACTAAGAGTTTCATCCATTTCAAATTCTCTTCGGAAAGAAAATAATGACTGAAAATACTGCAAAAAGACTCCAGCAATATCTGACTCTTACTCCACCTAATTTCTAATTGCATCCTGGATTTTGTAAACTCTTTCTTTTTTTGCCTGCCTGAAGCTTTTTTATGGAAATAAGATGTATTCCTATTGCCATCTTTTAACCAATTAGCTCTCACCCTTTGATATCACGTACTTTCTTATTTTTTCAACAGATCACCAAGTCTAGCTTCAACATAATGCATTTCTTTAATTAATTACGTCTTTAGATTGTTGTCTGCCATGCAAAAAAGCCAACTCCTACCTACATGATTGGATAGACTAAGGAACACCGCTAAAATGAGTTCTTTCCCAATCTTTTAAAGTTGCCTTATAAAAATTAATTTTATTCAGAATAGACAGAGAGAAGATTAGAGCAAATTGGCTCTTCCATGCATTTTCAACCACCTCTTTACAAGACTCCTCATGAAGTCGCATGCTGTCAAACCTAAATAACTTTTTCTTCCTACCCTTAGGTCTTTTTGGTTCAAACCAGGAAATGAAAATGGGACAATGATCAGAAGCTTGGAATAACGTGTGCTCCACTTTATAATTTGGATATTTTGAGACCCATGCCAAATTACCCTAACAACGATCTAGTCTTTCTTGAATATTCCTATTGCGCGATTGACCATTTGATCATGTATGATTATAGCCAATAAACCCTAAATCATCCAGCTTGCATTCTTTTAGAGCACCATGAAAACCACTGAATTTGCTACTATCCATTATCACTCCTAGTTTTCATGAGGAAAAAACATCTCATTATAGTCTCGAATGCATAACCAAGGAAGGGAAGTCTGCTCCTCGCTGAAAGAAATCATAAGGTCTCATGTTTTATATTTATTTGTGTCTTCTGGCCATATATAAATTCTTATCAATCTCCACTCATGATCATTTCCTATTTCTTTGATCACAAAGATCGATATGATGTAGCGAGTATAAGGAGATCTGCACATTGAAATTCTCATTCCATAACATACACAATCCACCACGTCTTCCACCATTGCTAGTATCACACTTCACGACAACAGAATTATCAAACCCAAACCACTTTGAATCTTTATCATTTTTGAAGCGAACAGCTTTGTTTTCAACAAGAAAACTAGTTTCCGGAACTTGGATTGAATAATCTTTTTAAGCGCTTGAACTGAACGTGGGTACCTAAGCCCACTATAGTTCCACATCACATAACTTCTGGTGACTGGTGAGGCTGCATTTCCACAACATCCGCCGATGAAATCAAAAGGCATGGGACATCTATAAGATCTTCATCTTTCAGCTATTTGGTGGAGGGACAGGAAGCAGAAGGTTAGAAAGTAGGTCAGGCTTGTGTTTGGTATGGATTTTGATATTGTTTGGCTAGAGGTTTGGTTTTAATGGTTTTTTCGATTTTGGGGTGAGGCTTATTTGGATTTTAAGGGTAGCTTTATTGAACTTTTATTTAGGTTTGATTCTGAGTAACACAAGTACCCAATGTTGTATTAGATAAATTACTACAAATGCCCTATTTGATTTGAGATTGATTTAGCCTATCAAAAAATGACTCATCTTCAAATAGTGTCGAAAAATTAACTATTAAATTTACAATTATGTTTGAAGAAATAAAAATACAGATATGTCAAACGAGGGAGTATTACGAATCATCAATTGTTGATTAATAAACAGTATTATTTTACGTACAATAATATAAATTGTAAATACTATTATATGTTAAATATGTATTCTACATATAAAATTGTTTATATATTTGTGAAATAATTTATATTGTATAATCCAAATACTCTTCCACATTATAATCAATATTAATGTTATGAATAAAATCTTACACATTTATGAACACAAATTTATTATGTAACATGTAAAATAAGAGCTAATAAAATAATTAATAATAGTCTAAGAAAACATAATTTTTTATCGTAAAATAATCGTTTACTTTATGTAGTATAATGTAAAAAAAATTACTTTTCACAATGATCATGGCCATGGCATCGCGTGAGTTGTCTTGCTAGTATATATATAAAAGCAGTAAGGTGACAAGCAGGACAATTTCTCCAAGGTGATTTTGTGGTTTTTTTAACATTGAGGGACAATTTCGTCTATCTAGGTTTAATTGTAGGGGTTGTCCTTCCAGTACGACAAAGTGGCTTTTGTCTGCTCCGATCTTCCCCGAATTCCTCAAAAAATGACGTCACATGGGCGGGAGAAGGCGTCATTTCTTGCAAATTGAAACGGGCCTATTTCCCATTTCCCTTCAAATTCTTGACTTTGCCCTCATAAACAACATCTTTTGTTGTTGTTTTCATGCCCTCTTTTGTCATTCAACTGCTTACCCAGCTTCTTCATCCTTTTTTTCCTGTTGTTTCATGATAAAAAATATCCAGTTCCATTCTCAGTCTCTTTTCCTTTGCTCTAAATCTATACTTTTATGGTTTGGATTGGGAGAAGATTGAAAATTTATAGTTTTGTTCCCACTTTCTTTTCCTTCTGAAGTGAATTTATACTTATTATTCGAGATTTACTTTTTCCCATTGTTCTTTTTACATTCACATTTTTTTATATCTATCACATCTTCATTTGCAGAACATAGTCTGTTAATGTTTTACAGTATTCTTTTGGTTATCTAATGATTTGTTGCTCAATTTGCTTAATGGTCTTCCTTTGTTTCAGATTTGCCTTTTCATGAAAAACCCTAGACTTTATTTCTAGTCCGTATTTATGGCATTGGCAATAAATTCAAATTATTGTGTTCAATACTTTGTATTTTTTTGCTTCAAAATTTTTTTGGGTAAGATTTCTTTTCTTTCAATTCTTCTCTTCAAGGCAATTTGTCTAGTTGCAATTGGGAGTCAATCCATTTTGTTATGCATTGTATGTTTCCTATTTTTGAGATTTCCGGTCTTTTTTTGTTAAGATGTCTCTCTTAATGAATCTTTTTTTTTTTTTGTGTAATGTTATTTTATTGACCATTTGTTTTTCTATATTTGGGTCGTACTGTTATTGCATGTAGTGTTGCCCATTACTTGGATGTTTACTTGGTGGAGGATTAGGAGTTTTTTTCATGTGTGACGGTTATGGCTTGTTTTGGTTGTTGTTGTAGAGATTTTAAGTTTATTCTCCTTTTCTGAAGTTGTTATGTCTTTGTTAATTGGCAGTTTGGGTTAGTTGCTTTGGAGAGTACGTATATGACTTAGTAGTTTTTGGGGTTTGCTTTTTTTTGCATGCATGTTCTTTAATATCAAATTTGATTGTTGTTTGTTTGATAATTGGATATTTATTTTTTCCTTTTATTTTGTTAATACTCAAGGTTACATAAAGTTATTTTTTGTAAAACTTTATTTCAATCTTTATGATTACCGTGAAGTTCCTAAAATTGTTATAGGGTAATTGTCATTATTTTGTCATCTATATTTGTTACATATACTTTAGTTATTGATTTTGCGATTGTTGCAAGTGGTTTGTATACTTTTCAAGTTTTAAAATGAGTTGATTTTTGGATTTATTAGGAATAGGTATTGTCTTATTATGTATTTTTTCAAAGTTGTGAATTTTGAGTTCAGTCGGTTTAGACAGTTATATACATAGTTTTGTTTATACCAATACAATTATCATTATTGTATTTTGTGCAGGTTATATTGGACTAGTTTCGATGTATTTGTGTAAGCCAGTATGTATGATGTTTTGATATGTATGTATACATTGAGTTTTTATGTTTATCACATATTGTTGATGTGTTTTATTAACTTTGTATATGCATAGACTTTGTTCTTTTCTGGATGTATATATATGTGTATACTATATATTTATGTTTAGTTTATACCAGATATACTGATTTAGATTTCTAAATTGTAGATATGTGTGTATCTACAAGTTCCTATAATTATGTGGTGTGTTATTGTTTATTAATGAGAATTTTTAAGGTTTTTTATATAGAACTGTCATCAGGATTTGGGTTATGTGGTTAGACAATAATTTTATTATTTTAACTGGACGTGAGATATCTATATGTAAATATTACTCATTGTTGTAGGCAGCTCTATTTGTGTTTTTTGCTGCTTTCTTCAGGTTAGCCTTATCATATTTTATTGTTTGACTTATGTTTTAGTCATACAGAATTCACAGTTATTGGAAATCCTTTTTAGTCGGATTAGTTATATTCTTCCTACCTCTAAATAGTTTTTCTGATGATGCTTTCTATCTTTTATTTTTTTTTACAAATATATGTTATTTCTTTTGTTTTAATGTTTTTTTTGAATTATTGCCAAGTTACATGGTTTTGTTAATATGCACCATGATATCAAGGCTTTTATTATCTCAACGAGTTAATTTTATAACTTTTTTTAATTATTTTTTTTAAAGTTATTTATGGATCTGTTATATGGTTTATAAAATATCCTTTATGTTTTGATTAATCATGTTTCTTTCTTTTCCAAAACATTTCTATGCAACTATTTTATATTTTTTCTTCTTCCTTGTATATATTTGACTTCTGTTTTTCTGAAATTTTTTTAAAAATCGCTTTTGGGTTGCATGATATTGATATATGCTTCTTCTTTCACGTTGCATGATGTCAATACTTTTAATATTTTAGTATCGTATCTTTACAAATATTTGTTTCTATTACAGTTTTGTATTTATGAGGAAGGGATATTTTTAAATTGATTATTCTTTACTGTTTTCTACAAAAATTTTCACATGCTTTTTTTTTCAATATTTTTTTATAAGTAATAGCAACCCTAAAATAAAATATTGTCTTATTGTATTGAATTATTAAAAAAATTCTTTTTATTGGTGATCTATATTTTATATATATGTTTTTATTATACTTTATTTTACTGCATCGTGTTGGACGTTATTTTTATACATTATTTTATCCTCACCGTTGCTTTTTAAAATGCTAACTGATTTCTTTTTTTTTACAATGAGCAGGATCTTCAGCTTTACTAAGTTTTTTCACTTAGTATAAAATATTTTATATTCAGTATAAGAAATTAAAAGACCTTTTTTGAATTAAAATCTGGAGGATAACTATATATGTTCTATATCAATTTTTTTTAATTTATAATTTTTAATATAATGCATTTAATTTGGTTGGTATTGTACAGTATGGAAATTGGTTTGAATTATATAATATGGAAAACATGGGAAAGAATTAATTTCATATGAGAAAGTATTTAGTTTTGAGAATATTCCGTAGAGTTTGAAATATAATCTAAGTTAATAAATTATTAAGTTAATTTTAGCTAAGCCAACATTTTTGGAGTTGAAAATTTTTTATTTATGTGAGAAATTAACTTCTTTATATACAGGGAACCTTTAAAATATAGTCTAAGTTATTGAATTATTCAGTGAATTTTAACTATGGTAGTATTTCGTAAAACTGAAAATTAATTATTGAAAATTTAAAAGTTGACTTTAAGTACTAAATGATTTAAATACTAAAAGTTTTTAATTGTATAGTTGTTTGGTATAAACTGAAAATTAAGAATTAAATTTAATTAATCTATTTGATAATTATAATTATTGAATAGATATTAAATGAATTTTATTTTTAAATAAGAGTTTGTCGAGTAATTAAGGGTATATAAGTCATATTAATAAAAATATGTTAGTATCTGTTGGTTGAGCATGTTAACTGATAATTTTAAGTTAAAGATTTTGACTTATTATTTTAAGAGAATTATAACCAAACTGAATTTTTTCAGTAATAGATAAATAAAGTTATCAAACAAGTTTAAAAATTTAAGTGTTTAAAATATTAATTTTAAGTGTTGAATTGTATTATCAAACAATATTTAAGTCAATGTTTAGGGAAATGAGAGTTTTTTATTCATGCAAAAAAATTAATTTCTTTACATATGGGGAACAATTTTTTAAAAAAACAAAAAATAAATGCTCATTTTTTAAAAATTCAATCACAACTGGGTGTTAATTAAGCCAACAAGAAAAAGATTTCTATCACAAAGATAATCATATTTAGTATTTTGAATTTTTTTTTAGAGTGGATTTTGGATGTAGCAAGAAAGGAAACTATATTTATATAGATAGTGAAGTAAATATAACTTTAATAATTGATACAAAATTTTCATTTTTTTATAATTTTTCCCTTAGAAAAATCAATTCAATTAAGTTGAACTCGATCTAAAAATAAGATGAATAAAATATAATGAATTTGGTATAGTTTTTGATTTAGCTTATCTTATAGATTTTTAGGCAAAGTCTTTTAATATAAATAAAGATTCTTTAAATTTTATGTAAAAATAAAATTAATTAATTAACATTAATTGGGTATAATAATAAAAAATTAATTTAAGAGTACAACTTTTTATCATTTTTTTCTCAAATATTAGTAATAATTAACTAACCTTTTTATAAAAAGAAAATGAAATGAATAATAAACTTAATTTTTATTTAATTATAAAATTAATTTGTAAAATAGATTTCTTTTAATATTTTTAAATATAGATAATTTTTTTAAAATTTATCGTATAAATAAAATTAAATGAATCCAGTTAATTGAATTTAATTTTGAAAGAAAATTCTATAATTTTATGTAATTATATATTAAAAATTAAGTTATATCTATGAAATAGTTTAACAAACATTATATTGGTTTCTATCCTAAGATTGTTTGAAATTTTTGTATGCAAACAACAAATTTTAATATCGTATATATTATTTATTAATTGATTATATATAGGAATTTTGGGTAATTTTTTTTTATGTGTTTGGAGGGAAAATTATATTTATATGACTGGAGAAATAAATTCAAATTTTATATTTGATATTCAAAATTCTTCCTCGGAATACTTTTTGCCCTAAATATCACTTACAATAAAATTGAACTTAATCTGAAAAATGAAATGAAGCAAAATAAACTTATTCGGCACAGTTTGAAATTTAATTTTTATTACAAATTTCTTGCTGTAATGTTTTAATAGAAATGATGGTTTTTTAAATTTTTATAGTAACGGGATTAAATAAATAAAATTGATTAAGTGCAGTAATTTTAAAGTTTCCATTAACTCCATTACCTGTAAAGCTTTTCAAATAAGTATACTCTTATTTTAAAGTTTTTCTTTTAAAAATGTTTGCTAGACTTTATGGTTTCATATGTTAAATATTCATTTTTTTTTAACTTTTAATTTCGTATTTATTACAATCTAGGAAAAAAAAAAAAAGACGTTTTTAACTTCATATTAAATTAAATGAACTACATTTAAAAATAATTTATTCTTTTCCAGCTGATTGTAATCCCACCATCACAGCACACGCCCTTCTATCCATTCATTTCTTTCTCTTTAGCAATTCGTCCAAAGAGTGTTTGAGATTTTAATTAGAAAAATCTGAGATAAAAAATAGAAAAAAATTTCTCATATCTAATAAATTTTTTGAATGTAAGTTTTTATAAATAAAAAATTATTATTAATAAAATTTTTAAAGATAATTTTTTTCAAAATTAAATTTTTTACTCATAAATTCATATTAAAAAATTATAATCAATTAAAGAAATAATCACTTGTCTAAAAATTAAAATTTTTTAGCAGCAATGCCAAAAATGCTCTAAAATGAGTTCATTTCCAGAAGATGTGCAGTTTTACTTTGAAAAACAAATGTAAC
>CATIWR010431639.1:0-11727 GCA_949677035.1 Omphalea diandra | reverse complement strand
TATTTTCCACCTGTGAAGTCAACAAAATTAAGGAATGATATCTCATCATTCACTCAATCTGATTTCGAGTCACTTTATGAGATGTGGGAATGATTCAAGGATTTGTTGAAGAAGTGTCCATAACACTTGGGTAGGGGTGTAAGTTTCACGATTTTTAAACAGTATATTGCCAAATCCAAACCGCCAAACCAAACCAAAATCGAAACCATGAGTTACTAAAAATTTTCGGTATTAAGATTTAAGATTTTTCGGTTTCAGTTTTGATTTCGATTATTGCAAAATTTTAATGGTATACCTTTGGTATACTGATAATGAAATTTTTTGCATGGATATTTTATAGATTGGAAAGGTTTACAGGTATCGGTTTCGATTTGAATCATTCATCTATGGTAAATAAATGAGTTGACTCGGCTTCATCCATAGTTATACATTTTTTCGGTATTGGTATTGGTAGTACCGCCAATATCGCATAATTTTAATGGTATCAGTTTTTGCAATTTTTATCATCAATGGTATCGATATTGATTTTATAATTTTACGGTGTCGGTATTGGGCGGTATTGTGAAAAATGGCGGTATCGATATTTGTGGTATACCAGTTACAACCTTACACTTGGGTTTAGGTTCAAACATTTGATTATAGATTGAATCAAATGACTCGTCAAATGATAGATGCAACAACAAGACATTCTCTTAACAATATGACACCATATAGAGCTCAAACATTGATTGAGGAAATAACAATGAATGAATATCAGTGGCAAACTGATTCAAGGCGTAACAAATCTGTTGGTATGTATAATCTTGATTCAGTCACTGCTTTGGCAAGTTACGTTGAAGCTTTAAGGAGGCAAATTGATGGATTGGTTTTAGCACCACAAATGGGTCAAGTGTTGCAATGGGACATAAAAGCCAAGATTGCAGTAGTGTGCTTGAAATGCAATAAGAGCAAGTGGACTATATGAGGAATGTTCCAAGTTCACAAAATAACCCTTATAGTAACAACTATAACCTAGGATGGAGAAACCACCCAAATTTCTCATGGGGAACCAAGGGCAACAAAGGAATAATCCTCTATCAGGGTACCAACAATAGCAACAACCACTACAAAAGAAGAAATCAAATTTGGAAGCACTAATTACCAAATTCATCTAAGCTTTCGATGTTTGACTCCAAGCTCAAAATGCCACTTTGAAGATCCATAAAATAATGTTGAGAAATCAAGAAGCTTCCATCCACAATTTAGAGAATTAAATTGTACAACTTGCTAAAATGATTTCAGAAAGGCCACAAGAGAGTTTGCTTAGTAATACAAAGACAAATCCTAAGGAACATATGAAGGCGATCACCCTTAGGAGCGAAAAAGAATTGCACCTAAAGCTCAAGTTAAGGAAAAGAGTGTAGAGGAGATCTAAGACCAAGATGATGCACATCCTAAGCCGGTTAAGGAAGTCAAACCAACCATTCCATATCCCGCGAGACTTAAGAAAGATCACTTAGACGAGCATTATGGTCAGTTTTTTGAACTCTTTAAGGAACTCCATATTAACTTACCATTTGTTGAAGCTTTTTTGCAGATGCCCAAGTATGTAAAATTTTTGAAGGAACTCCTAGCCAACAAGAAGAGACTTGAGGAGTTATATACAATGATCTTTAGTGAGGAATTTTTGGCCATCTTGCAAAACAAGCTACCTCGAAAGCTCAAGGATCCAAAGAGTTTTGTTATACCTTGTCTTATTGGCACTTTGACAATTAATAGGGCTTTAGCTGATGGAAGTGCAAGCATAAACCTAATGCCTTATAAATTGTTTGCTAAGTTAAGATTTGGGGACCCTAAACTAACTAAGCTGAGCATTCAATTAGCTGATAGGTCAATTAAATACCCTAGAGGTATCATTGAGGATGTGTTGGTTAAGGTAGATAAATTCATTTTTCCAACTGATTTTGTCATCCTCGATATGGATGCCGATGTTTAGGTTTCATTGATTTTGGGTCGACCATTTTTGGCTACAGGTAAAGCTTTGATTAATGTTGGTGTGGGTAAATTAGCTTGAAGGGTTGGAGATGAAAAAGTGACCTTCAAAATTTCTGATGCTTTTAAACACTCACTTGATCAAGATGACATTTGTTATTTCATTAATTCTATTGATTGTGTTATTTTTTATTATATGCAAGCAATTATCTCTCAAGATCCGTTAGAGCATTTTCTTGTTCAAGGTGAAGAGATAAGCGAGGAAGAAGATGTGAGGAGTGAGCAAGTAGCCTCTCTAGAGGCTAATGAATTAGTGATAAGGAAGAAAGCCTTTGAGGAGATTGATAGGAGTAAGAGGCATAAATTAAAACCATCTATTGAAGACCCATCTATTTTAGAGTTAAAGAAATTGCCTGAGCATTTGGAGTATGCATTCTTGGAAAAAATTCAAAACTCTCAGTGATTATAGCATCTGATCTGAAAGAGAGCAACATGAGAAGCTTTTAATTGTACTTAAGGAACACAACAGGGCAATTGCTTAGAAGATCTCAAACATAAGAGGAATAAGTCCCTTTTTCTACACACACAAGATTCTCATAAAGGATGACTTCAAACTAGTTATGCAACTACAAAGGAGACTAATCCTAACATAAAGGTAGTTGTAAAAGCTGAGGTAATTAAATTACTTGATGTAAAAGTGATTTACCCTATTTCTGACAGTTCATGGGTGAGTTCTGTGTAGGTAGTACCAAATAAAAGAGGAGTGACGGTTGTTCCGAACGAGAAGAATGAGTTGATTCCTACAAGAATCATCACTAGGTAGAGAGTATGTATTGACTATCGAAAGTTGAATGATGCCACTAGGAAATATCACTTTCCTTTACCTTTTATGGATCAACTGCTTGAGCGACTATCATGGCATATGTATTATTGCTTCTTAGATGGCCTATCTGGTTACTTTCAAATTCCTATTGCTCTGGAAGACCAAGAAAAGATGACATTTACTTGTTTCTATAGTATGCTTGCTTATCGCCGAATGCCTTTTGGATTGTGCAATGCATTAGCTACTTTTCAGCGATGTATGATGGCAATTTTTGATAAACTTATGGAAGATATTATGAAGGTATTTATGGTTGATTTCTCTGTGTTTGGTGACTCTTTTGATTTATGCCTTCATAATATAGAAAGAGTGCTTAGACGTTGTGAGGATACCAATTAGGTGTTAAATTGGGAAAAGTGTCATTTTATGGTGTAAGAGGGTATAGTTTTAGGCACAAAATCTCATGTGAGGGGATTGAGATAAATATAGCAAAAAATTGAAACTATTTCTAAGTTACCACCCCCCAACTTTAGTTAAGGCAATCAAGAGCTTTTTAGGGCATGTCGGGTTTTATAAAAGGTTTATTAAGGACTTTTCTAAGATTGTTAGGCCTTTAACTAAGTTGCTTAAAAAAGATGTGTCTTTTGTTTTACTCAAGAATGTTTATAAGCATTTAACATTCTTAAGAAAAAATTGACCAATGCCCCAATCATGGTAGCACTGAATTAGATAATAGGCGCAGTTCTTAAACAACAAAAAGACAAGCATTTTTAGCCCATTCACTATGCTAGCAAGACTCTTACAAACGCCTAAGAAAATTACACAATTACGGAGAAAGAGTTACTAGCTATGATTTTGCGTTTGATAAATTTAGATCTTACTCGATACTGTCCAAAGTTGTTGTTTATACTGACCATTCAGCTCTGCATTATTTGCTTACTAAATCGGATGCAAAACCTTGATTAATTTGATGGATTTTACTGTTGTAGGAGTTTGATCTTGAGATTTGTAATAAGAAGGGTGCTGAAAACCTAATGGCTAACCATCAATCTCGTTGAGAGAATCTAAATTTAGAAAAGCTCAATAAAGCTCAGAAAAATGATCAACTTCCTAAGGAGCATCTTTATAATATTGAAGAGGTAAGTGATTTGGATGTTCCATGGTTTGTTGACATAGCAAATTTCTTAGCAGGTAAAGTTCTACCAAAGGGAATGTCTCATCATCAAAAGAGAAAGTTCTTTTAGAATTTGAAGAATTACTTTTGGGAGGACCCCTACTTGTTCAAAATTTGTACGAATCAAATTGTGTAGAGATGTGTCCCAACTTCAGAAGGATGGAAAATCTTAGAGCATTACCACATTGGACTTATTAGAGGACATTACAGTGCAAATAGGATGACCCAAAAAGTCTATAATTAGGCTTCTATTGGCAGACTATCTTTAAGGATGCCCAAAGGTAAGTAAAGCAATGTGATAATTGCCAACACTCAGGTATATCTCTCGTCATGAAGAAGTGCCTCAAAACTATATTTTGGTATATGAAATATTCAATATTTGGGGCATTGAATTCATTGGTCCCTTCCCGATTTCATTTGGAAATAAGTACATCCTAGTTGTTATAGATTATATTTCTAGGTGGGTCAAAGCACGAGCTTTACCCACAAATGATGCTAAGGTTATAGTTAAGTTCCTTAAGAAGCTTTTCTCAATTTTCGGCACACCTCGAGCAATAATAAGTGATAGGGGTACTCATTTTTATAATGTTCAATTAAAAAAATGCTTAAAAGGTATGGTATCACACATAGAGTGGCAATCCCATATCACCCTTAAACAAGTGGTCAAATTGAGGTAGTTAATAGGGATCTCAAACAGATTCTTGAAAAGACGATTGCACAATTTAGGAAAGATTGGTCCCTTAAGCTAGATGATGCTCTTTGGGCTTATAGAACAACTTATAGGACACCTATTTGTACTACGCCATATAGGTTAGTTTATGAAAAAACATGTCATCTGCATGTAGAGCTTAAGCATAAAGCATATTGGGCTATAAAACTTCTTGATTTTAATCTTGGCCTTGCAGGTGAGAAGCGAAAACATCAAGTGAATGAACTTGAGGAATGACAATTAATGGCGTATGAGAACTCAAAATTGTATAAGGAAAGAGCCAAGAAGTGCCACGACAAGAGGATTCATGAATCCAAGTAGTTCAATGAAGGAGATTAAGCACTTTTTTATAACTCTTGCCTCAAATTATTTTCAGATAAGCTTAAGTGTAGATGGTCCGGACCGTTCATCGCCAAACAAATTTTTCCTTATGGCACAATTGAGGTAACTCATCCTAAAAAAGGTACGACTAAAGTGAATGGTTATCATTTGAAGCTCTATCTTGGAGGTGAGTTCGATAAGAAAATGGTTCATGAGGAGTTGAAACTTCTAAAATTTGAGTAAGATTGCTCATAGCTCCGTCAAGCAAACGACGTTAAAAAAAATGCGCTTGTTGGGAGGCAACCTAATATCATTGGTTAGGTTTAAAAATTTTAAATTAAGAAAATTATTTGAGTTTAATAATTAAGGGTTAATATAAAAAACTATAGAAAATAAAATAAAATACAAAATTATAAAAAATTATTTAGTATATGAATTTTAATTGATGTGATTTTTATTGGGGTGTTTTTATTTTTGTAGGAATTTTGGAGGAAAAATATGAAAAGAAAAAAAAGAGGCAGAGAAAAATAAGACATGGATTAAGAATTTCAGGCAGAAGCTATACGTCTTTTCCCACAATTTAGTGTAGTATGCATACAAAAAATAGTCAAAAACAAGATTTTGCCGCACAATTGTACATTCAAGCGCACAAGAAGATTTTCAAAATCCTTTTATTATAGTATCTGTGCGGTCCCTATCGTACTTATGTGCATTTGGTGGAGAACATGGACGACTTTCTAAGAGGAGCAATTGGCATAAGCTGTGCAATTTTAAACTCACTGATGTGCAATGATGCACACAAGGAAAGCATCATAACTCTCCTATTTTGGTCTGACCTTCCTTCTTCTTTTTTCATTCTTTTTTTTTTCTTTTATGTTGATCCTAACCATACTCCTCCTTACGAAGTAGCAGCCGCCATCGCCATAAATTCCTCCCTAATCCACATCCACTATCGCACTTCCCTCTTCCATTACCAAATCGCTACTCTCATTACCCATTCCTCCTCTCCTTCATCCCCATCAGACCTCCCTCTACCAAATTGCTGATCAGACCTCAACCCTAGCATCCCCTCTTTGGCCACTTTTCTTCCTTTTCTATCGATCGCAACCCTTTCATTACTGAGACAAACCACACTAAAATCCAATCACACTCTCCCCTCTTCACCTATCGAGACCCATTCAGCTTTTTATCCTCATTTTTCAATTTTCCTCATTACCGATACACACAACACAACCCCTCATCATCGATTCCATCTAAAAACTCTCCCTTGCTATACATTCGAAGCTGATCAAATTCCCTTTCCTCTTCATTTCCCTCAACCCACTCTTCAGCCACCATCATCACCGAATCTACCCTTCACCTAGTTTCTTTGGTGGAGATGTGAACTGCAACTTGCTTATTGTCTTGCTTTATTTATCAACAGGGTTTTTATTGAAAGATAATGTGGGATTCTTGTTTGAAGAATAATTAGTGCAGTGTCTAGCAATCCTTAGGATTTTGTTCGAATTTTTTTAGGCACTTCAATTCCAGGAGTTTATTGGTATGGACTTTCCACTTATCATTTGTTACTTATTAACCAATTTCAATTTTACTTAGGGACCTAAGGTACAAAATTTTATCTCTCCTTCTTATAGTGATATATGTTCTCCCTAGATTTCCATTTTCTTACTGCTCTTTCAGCATATTGTGGGTTGTAATTTTGTTCATGAGTTACTATATGAGTCATTATTTTCTTCTTTAGTAGCACTTTAGGTCAATAATCTCATTTTGTCGTCCATGACAGATTTTGCTTCTACTCCTACTGGAGCTATATTGTCAAATTTGTTTTAGCATTGCCATCGACTGTGATTTTTCTGTTGTGCTTTGATGCACTGTCCTGCCATTTTGGTGCTACATATGTTTTTCTTACTTGTTATAGTGATCTCTCATCTATCTGTCATTGATATTTAGGGAGTAGCTACTTCATACAGTGTGTATATTATGTATTTCTTTGTAGTGCTTCATTGTGTGTGACTCTAGTTGGGTATTATCTTACTAGAATTCCTTTTCTGATGTTGATATCCATCTTGGTTGTGTCGTGTGTGCTAAGTTTCATTATATGCTACTTGGCTTGTAATTGCATCATTGCATAGCCTCTCATGTCTTAACGTTGACCTTCGAAATGCCCTGCCCAACCCACTACCAATTTCGATGCCACACAGTTCACTTTCGTGGTCAAGTCGAGTTAGTACGATGTGCATATTCTGAATAAGTTCATTAGTGAGCAATTTGTTAATTCAGACGTTGATACGTCACTTCACATTCAAGCTGCATTTTATACACTAGGATGGGAGTGAGTTTAGAATTTTTTGGGTCAATATTGCCCTTAGTTAGTACGTGAATTTTATGCTAACATTGAAAGCAAAAAGGCAGAGGGTTGTTTGAAGATTCATTCTTTTGGTCGTGGTCAGAGAGTAGTGATCACTTGAGCTTCTCTCGCATCATTTTTAGGAGTTCCAAATGTCGGCCTTCTACTTGTTTTAGGTCCCAATAGAATCACAGGTCAACATCGCATCCCAAGTGATGGGAGTTTTCATTTATCTAAAGCAACCTCTTAATTAGGCTTAGTTGCGTACTACCAATGAGACTATTCATAGTGCCTAGCTAAGAACTTGGATGCCCATTTTAGCGTGATAATTACATTGCTTGCATCTAATGTTTTTCCCAAGACTAGTGCTCTTAATGAAGTGCACCTTAGTGATATTTATATTGCACATAAAATAATCCATGGTTTAAGTGATATTAGAGGTGTCCCTTTAGCTCCCATTTTAATCACATGCAGTCTTAATGTCGTTTGACTCTCATAGTTAAATAAAAATTTAGTTTTTCCTATGCTCTTAACAAATATTTTTATAAGTTTGGGTGTTGATTTTGTAGGTGAACGCATGGTTCTTATGGAGTCGCTAATAGCTGTTTATACACTCCTCCACTTGAGCTTCTCCCATGTTGACCGTACCTAAACTCGACCATCCACTATCTCAGATCACTCACCATTCAAGGATGATGCCTTTGCAGCTAAGATTGCATCTGTGTTCTGACGTTAGTGGTGTAACCCATGAGGGGCAAGCAGGGCGATTACAGGAGCCTCAACTAGGGGTTAGCCAACTAACCCAATGTCTACTTTCCTGCCTACTTCGCAACGTTCACGTAATGCATGAAGGCCAATATTGCTTGAAAGATGTGCAAAACCAAATGTCTCAACATGGTGAGCTTCTGATTCAAATTCAGGATTCTTTGCATCGTATTCTTCTGTCATCTCTACCACCTGCACCTTGAGATTTCCTAGTTCCTTTGTTCTTTTTCTTTTTCTTTTTCCTTTTCTTTAGTGTGCTATTTATTGGTTTTGTCATGCTGAAAACTTTTCCTCCACAGTGAGGACAATGTGTCTTAAGTGTGGGGGAGGGTTTGTATTGTTTGATAATTATTTTGTTATTTGATTTTACTTTTTTCATATAAAAAAAAAGAGTTCACAGAAATAAAAGATGAAGAAAATGATGTATTTCTTTATCAAGTCAATTCAATTCTATTTTGTAAAAGATATCAAGTAAGAGCCCAAAATTTTTATTGTTTTTAAGGTCCATGAGAGTGAGATTATGTTTTGGGCGTGATATTTATTCTTTATTGAGAGATCATGTGAGTTTCATTTGAAAGAGTATTTAGTAAGCATGATCAATTATTTTGTAGTCCACTAGCCTAAAAACACTTATCCTCTACCAAGGGCCATTACAACCAAAAGAAAGACCTTTTGATTTGTGCTTGTATTTGAATTTAAGTGGTAGAGATCTGATTTATTCTCGACTTTATGATAGACTTTTAGGCTATTTGTTGGACGATGAAAGCATATACTAACCTTTAAACACTTGCAATGAAGGGTATTTTATGCAAAACTTGATAAATGAATTTTTTTTTTGGATTTATGGATGGATAATCTTTAATGCATTTGATTTAGGGATATTTATGATTAAATAACTATGCTAGAACACAATTTTTGCAAGTTTGAGAATTGATGAATTTTCCGCATAGTTCGATTAATTCGATTTGTTGTGATGTCGATGAAGGGATGAAATGTGTTTGTAAGTCAATTGTGTTAGTATTTACGTGTTTTGTGCTTAATGTTTTTCTTGTTTTGTTTTGAGTCTTTTATTTATGTCTTTTTCTGTTAGCTTAGTGTTTTTGCTTGGGGACAAACAAAATGTTAAGTGCAGAAGAATTTGATAGTTTTTTATTTTTAGTGTTTTTAGGGCTAGTTTTATTATAAATTGAGTCTAATTTAGGAAAAAAAATACCAGATGATGTCTCATTTTTTGCTTGTATTTTGTAATTTTATAGGAAATACTGAAAATTGGAGTTGATTAATGAATTGTAGAAGTTTTTGGGTGAAATTGTATAGTTTCAAAAGTTGAGGGATCAAATAAAAATTTGATAGTTTAGGGACCATTTTTGATATTTTTCAAATAGAATTTCAATCCTTTCCTAATTCAGTTGAGAAAGAATCTGTGCAGCATTTTGAAAGCTCCACCGTGTCCCATCCTAAACTAAGGAGAATTTATTATTATTCTTTTCCTAAATTAGGGAAAATTGTGTTTTCCTATTTTGGGGGCAGTATTACTAGGAGGAGAAGATTTTCAAAAGGGATAAGACATTTTTCTTTTTGGCAAGAAGAAGGGAAAGATTTGTTTTTTTTTCTGGGGATAAGCAGAGGAAATAGGAGAATTATTAGTCATCCATAAAACTTGAAGAGAATTAGAGGTTACAAAGGTTTTATCATGAAATTTTTTCTATTTTATTTTCTCTTTATGTTGATGTTGGCTAGTAATTCTATCATGAACTAAATTAGTTAGGCACTTGTGTATGATGAACCTTAAAATGAGTTTTGAATTGTGATTTTCTTTAGACAATACAATCTTTTCATTATTTTATGAAATTCAATTATGTTTGCTCTTTATTTCCTTGAATTGATATGCCTAAAATATTGATTCTTGCTTTACAATTCTTTAAACTTAGATTGAAAAATCAAGTTATTGAATAGGTTTAGAATAATTGAAAGGAGTTGCATGTAACCCTAGAGATAGAATAATATAAATCCTTCGAATTAGAGTCAAACCTAATAATAAAATTCAAATAAACTATAATACGATTTTAGGGGTTTTAATTAGGAAGAGATTCCAATTAATTAGCCTAGAATTAGATGTTAATTATCTTGAGAATGATTTTAACATACTAAAGGGATTTCCATGGTTCCATAAACATTGAATTATTTTTTATTATTGGAAAAGTAATTTCTTAACAAGTCTTTGGGGGATTCAATACTTGAGTGTCATTTGTCATATCAGTCACCTTTTTCCACTCTCTAGTTCATATTTTCATTATTCTAGTTTATTGAATTAATTTATTTTAGTTTTTAATTAGTTAATTAATTTAGTTAAATTTATCAATTTTATAATAAAGAAAGAGCTAATACTAGTACTTTTAGTCTTTGAGGGATAGACACTCGATACTTTTACGCTATACTATACTCGATAGGTGCACTTGCCTATTCGATTTGTAAGTGTTAGCCTCAGACCATATTAATAATGAAGACATTTAGGGTATCCATAGGCATCATGCTTGAGTTATTCGAGTTATCACTAGAAGGGTCTATGAAGACATGGTATTACAAACTGCCTAGACTATTAGGAGAAGTTAGAAAGAATTGATAAAGGCTTTTGAGAAACATTATGCTTACAACTCAACAATAGAGGTTACCTTATAAGACCTGAAGTCATTAAAGCAAAAAACTAATGAAAGCTTCAATGACTGCATAAGGAGATGGAGGAAGTTAGCTTTGTTGGCCCTAAGTACCAAGAAGGGGGGTTGAATTGATGTTTTTTTTTTAAAAAAAAATGAAGTAAGGGATAAAGATAGAGTAGAAAGGAGACACAAAGATTTATAATGGTTCAGGTATTAACCAACCCTACGTCCACTCCCCAATTCTCTGCAATTGGGTGTTTCACTCATTCAAAATGGTGTTTTAAAGCTGACAGCTAACTTTTACACTTTGTGTTTTCATGGCTCACATAATAACCTCTCTTACAAGTGTTTTTAAGGCTCACACTAAAGCCTCTCTCAAGTGTTTTCACAGGCTTACACTAAAACCTTTTACAATTGGTGTTTAATGCTCACACCCAATAATCATAATCTCATAAAGAATAGAACAAATTGAGTAGCTAAATTACAAGAGATTTTACATAAGTAATAAATTCTCTTTCTATCTCATATTAACAACTATTTGGTGGAGTATTTAGACTATGAAACTCATCAAATCTTCAAGACATGCTAGGCAGATTCTGCATTAATTGCATGTCAGGCGAGAGTTGCGGTCACCATTGATTATTCGCAGTCACGACATACCAATTTCCATATGGGAGCTAACAATTGGCGAAAACACCCATTTATGTCTAATGACTAGTCCACATGTCAGTTCCTCATTATTCCATCTGAAAAATATAGTCGTTGCTTTCTAACTGCCCATAAAAGTCGCGATCACGATCAATCCTTATATAGGGCATGACTTGTAATGACCAATTCATTTTAGCTCTGATACCAATAACTATAACAACCATATTCATTTACATAACTCATATCATTCATGTTCAAAATACATATGCATAAAGGTTTTATCCATCCTACACACAATCAAACATTTATTTGATG